>JBBMKA010016122.1:0-31166 GCA_037833695.1 Sechiopsis laciniata
GGGGTCTAGGGTCATACTACGCCAGTCCAGGTACGCATGCCTAAAGACTCGGAAGCGGTGTCACTGATCTACAGCAGTGCGAGACTCTCGACGCTAGATGATTGTAGCAGCCTGGATACCACCGACACCTAAAGCTAAGAACCGGCCAAGGCAAGGTTTCGCTCTAGCAGGCTACAAACTAAGCTTATGCCGGTGTAGTAGCTACTCTACACCCGGCTGACTGGGGTAAGGAATTTGTCCTCACAGCCCGACCAGTAGGGACACATACGTTGGCCACTCTCAGCCTCTAGATGATGAGATCCTAACAAGTTCTATCTAGGATTACGAATCATGTTCCTATCATTGAAACATGCTCCACAACACATACCTAGCATGGTACTACGAACTTAAAGTAGGAAATCAGACATGCTGGAAGAACAAACCTAGCATGATACTAACATGTGAAACAGAAATCAAACATGCCAGCAGAATAGTTCAGCAATCAAATTCCTATCCACTAACATGCCAATAACAGCAAGCATATAAACAGGAAAGCAATCAGAGAAGTCCCGCAGGGTCCACACAACCCCGGTAAGGAATCCTTACCTGGATAACAAGCAGATAAATCAACAGAAATAAAGTGCTCCTTGAGCTGTAGACCAACAACCTAGCAGATAAATTACAAATATATAATTAACATCTAGCAGCTAAACGGAAACAGGCAAACAAATGCACAAGGCTCGGGATAAGTTACCCTAACCGAGAACCAAGGCTTGACAGCTGGCGTACGGTAGCACTCGGACAAGGCTGTGCGGCAGACAACAAGTAGGGAGCGTGCGGGCTGGCAAAGACTCGACGCTGGCGTGCAAGCGAGGCTACTTGCGAACCTGGGGCGCAAGTGCTGCTAGCGCTGAGGCGAAGGGCGAGCGAGGCTGGGCGTGCTGCGGCTGTGGCAAAGGTGCGCAAAGCTACTGGACAAAGGCGTGCGTGCGATCGCAGCGGGAATGCGCGATCTGCTAGGGAGTTCAATGGGTCGAGACGCGGACAGCTGAGCGTTGAGGCGAAGCTAGGCGCGCAGGAGAAGGGCGTGCGATCTGGCTGCTAGGGCATGGCGCTGCTGCTGTGGCTCAGCAGAAGGGCGAGCAGAGGGAGCTTGGCGAAGCTAGGCGATCGAGCGAGTGATCGAGTGAGCGATCGAGCTGGGCGATTGGCGAATGCATGCGAAGGGAGCTATACGCTGGGGTGACGTGTGATCTGGCAAGGGCTTGGCGATGGGGGAGGTCTCGGCTAGGATTCTTAGAGAGAAAAGAGAGAATGAGGAAGAAGAGATTCTCCTTTTTGAGAATGAAATGAGAAATAGGCATGCGGCTAAAACCCCCTAGGTCTTGGCAAAAGAAAGGGAGGAACCTGGTCACGACACGTGTCCTCCTAGGTTCCGGCTTCGAGTCTTGGCGACGACGTCTTTTTCTTCTATTTTTTCTCAAATAAATAACAGAAGCTTCAATCCTCCCAAAAAGGCAAAGCTAGCTCCGAAAACCTGAAACCAAAGGAAAACCTTAACTTAACAATTAAACCGAAAACCCCCAAACCTTTGAAAATTACGAGACTACCCCTGAAGGAAAAATTACCAAAATACCCCCAGAGGTCCAAGGTGACCTAACGGCCCAACCGAACGCCAGAAAAAGTAACCGAACATACCTGGGGAACCGGAATAGAAAACTGGGCCGTACAACATCACTTCTCTTACCTACTCTTCAGGCTTATCTCATTTCAATTACCATTAGTCTAAGCTATAACATAGTTCATTTTCCTTTGTCACGTTGTACCCACAATCAAGCTTTCACCTATCAGCCACTAGAGACTGAGATGAACTCGATATAAAATAGTGGTCTAGACTGAAGATAATATCGCTCAAATCTTCAAACTCTCCCTGGTTCAACTACAAAGCTATAACAAGTCTCCATATCTAAGCTCTGTCAGGATCCAATCCCTAATGTTTCACATGTCTCAAAAGAATACTATCATAACAAACTAACAGGTTTCATGCTCTAACCATCCATTACTAAATCAAAACTTCCTACATAAATTCTTAACATGCCCATAACATTCCAAGCTTGCAATCCATCTTACTTACAAGAACGAGCAACAAAACATTATTGTTCCGAGTATCACAACAATATACAAACAACTCAATAACTCACGAATCCTTACACGTAATACATCTTTAGCTCGTCATATACAACTAAAACACCATCACACTTTTAAGAACCCAAATGGTCTCATGGTCCTCATTATATATATCCAGAAGCAACTAATAACATCAATAAACTTATGGAAAATAGGCCCATAACTACTTACCTAGTTTAAAGGTTGAAAAGATGCAACCGGAATATAGCAAACGCTTCACCCATAAGCTTGAAACTATCTTCTTGAATGTACAACAACTCAGGTTACATTCCCATGCTTTCTTGAAGGTAAAATCATACGTAGAAGTGAATTCTGTTAAGCTCTGCAAGAAACTCAAGGATGAGCTGGTTAAAGCAGCAATGGAGATCTAAGCCCAAGCTTAAGTAACACCCGTTGGAATTTCGAACAAACAGAGATTAAATCTCAATGTTTTCATGCAAAGATACCTATCAAAAGAAAGAGGAGGACGAGACGAGTACAACGCATTAAGAGTCACACAAAACGGAGTTCTCATTCAAAAGTTATCGCTCGCTGAAGTTTGGTCAGAAAATCCCCCGAAAAATCAGAAAAATATTATTCGAAACTTCCTTTTTATCAAGGAAATGAGTTGAGTCACCTGCCCACGTGTTAACCTCTTATGCATCAACCAGCCCACGTGTCAGATGGTCAACCTTTAACTGGTCAATGTTGACCAATCAATTTTGACTGGTCAACTTTTTTTTTTACTTTTCCTTTCGTATTAAATAATTATTTATAATTAATTTATCAAATAAATTAATTTCTCCTTGTTAAAATTTATTTAATAAATATTAAATTAATGTATCGAATATATTAACTAGCAAGTTTAATAAATTAAACTTTAGGCTCTTATTAATTATGTCCCACATAATTAATATGTGAATTTAAACTCTTCAAACTCACTCTCTAATAAAATAGTGTGTCAGCAAGTATGAGCTAGCCTGGGGACCGATGACCTATAGGTTGAAAGCTACAACGACTCGGGATTCAATCCTTATTCATTAACATCGGACTTATTCCACTAAAGGCATGTACTAAACTCTTCGCACTATAGGACAAGTTAACGTCCACGAATATAATCGATCATCTGTCATATAATTTTTTATGAGCTTGTTCGTAATTCACAATTGGGACAAGAAATCCGTTCTACCCCTGTGATTACATATTTCTCCTTAAGCGCCACTGATTCCTCTAATAAATAAGTGTTTGTAGTCTAACTATAAATCAATGTCCTCTCGTGCCAATGAGAGGCAGGATCCCTTTGTCCAATCCCTAAAATCAGTGCTTAAGGGAACAACTCTACATCTCCCTAAAAATTCGGGAAGGCGTGAATTCCTTCTTGTGACGTTGCGTTTCAAACCACTCACTACGGCAATCCAAAATGTGGGAGGCTTATTGACCCAGCGTTGTTTGTCTGGTCACACCCATGCACATAAAAGGATGCTTTCATAAAGCAGGAGTTCACAATTCACTCAAGATTAAGATCACATTGACATACGATCATCCTCAGTGAAGTAGTTGATACGATTCTATAACGGAGTTACTTGATTGATCATAAAACTTCTGGTCCCGTCTTATGCAAAACTCCTTTTTGCATAGGAACCTCCACTCACATGTCTCCACATGAACAACAAGGATCAGGTTGTTTGCAACCTTTGCAAAGCATGTCGTACCAACAGTGTCACCAGGATTTAGGCACCTAGCCTTAGTCCATATGTTGTAGACGTTTTAGGTTATTAACTTGGAACTAGATCCATTTGTATGTCTCACATACTTGTCCAAGTGTTCATCCAAATAACCATGGGAACATCGCTATTAATCCAATTAGTGCAATAAAGTTGAACGACGTGTGTATATTTGCAATTAATGAAAATAATAACCTTTATTAATAACTTAAATATAACATTAAATGTCTAACATTAAATACTTGTTCTTTAAATACAAACTACTAGGCCTTTAGTGCACAATCCCTAACATGAACATCTTCACAACCGCACCAATTCCTTTTTTTTTTATTTTCATAATTAGGAGTAGATCATAGAATTGTAGACAACTTTTGGTAATGAAATTTATGAATTTCCATTATCTACTGTTGTTCATTTCTATGTTGCATTAATTATGAGCCATGGTAAGAATTCGTATGCAGAATGCTTGTTAAGATTGTAGGTTGTTAGATTTTACACTACTGTAATTTCATTATATGTATGCGTCGGTTAGCTACCCACATGTACTAGCCTTCAACGAACTCAGAAGAGGAAACTGTTGGGTGATCCAGTATGCTACGATAGGTTTGATGTGAGGTCTCCCGCATTGTTAAAGGAGTTAAGAATAACCCTATTATCACATGCGTCGCCCAGAGCTAAGTATGAATAACAGCAGCGGAAGCTGGGTTAGACATAAATCAATAAGTGCGAAAGTACTTATTAGAAAAGGGAAGCATGAAATCTACGTACCACTAAAGCATGATTAGCATCTTCTGCATCCGCATTTTTACCTATGCTCAACTACATTTCACATTTTAGAATCTTAAAAATAAACCAAACTATCACCAACAATATTCTTTACATATTTTCATAACTCTCAAGTTAGTAATAGTATTTCTAGACATCAATATCTGTAGAGAACGATAAATTATATAACTTATCACTTGCCACGATTCGACTACATATAATTGCGTATGCCTGTGATTTAAGACTTAGTTGTTAGCAATAACATTTAAGTTTAAAAACCAACATTAGAGTACTGTACATAACTGACCTTAAATCGCACCGGTCATGCTCTGGCATTTTTTCCAGTGTAAGCTTCCAAATCTCTCGAATGGCTCTGTTATTTAAAGATACTAACATCTAAAATTGAATTCCTACGGCCCCGTTTGATAACTATTTCGTCTTTTGTTAATTGTTTCTAGTTTTTCATTTTTGGTTCATAGTTTTTTGTTTTAAAAAATAAAAATCATATATATTTGATTACTGATTTTAGTTTTATGTTTTAAAAAATTAAAAACCAAAAAACATGTTTGATAACTGTTTTTTGTTTTCAAATATCACATTTTGTTTTGATTTTTTTAGTTTTTCTTTATTCTTGATTTTTCATACTTTTTTAAAAACGAAAACGAAAATTTATTTTTAAAAGCTACTTTTTTTAGTTTTTAGAATTCCTTTAATATTTTAAAAATGTTTTTAAAAATTTAAAAACAAAAATCAAAATTGGTTATCAAACAAACCTGTTTTTTAAAGTTAAAAAAAAAAACTAAAAACTAAAAACGAAATGGTTATCAAACGGGGCCTACTTTATTGGAATTTTTTTTTCATGTATATTAGACATGGTTGACACGTATTTTATATCTAATAGAATCCCTACAAGTAGGGATTCTGTTAGAGATTCTATTTCCTTTATTATTATTTTTTATTTTGCATATGTTAGACATTGGTTGCACGTATTCTGTACATATCCTATGTTAGTTACTTTTGACACCTATTCTGTACATATTAGAGTAATGGCTCATATGTTAGTTACTGTTGTCACTTGTATATATTCTGTGAATAAAGTTGTTTCCTTGATTTTTTTTTTTTTTTTTTGCATAAGTTAGACAGTGTTGGCACATATTCTGTGCATATCATGTTATAAGAAGGGTGCATATGTTGGCTACTATCGCCTTGTATATATTTGGTGAATAACGTTGTTTCCTTGATTTTTTTTTTTTTAGTTGTTCATATTTTAGCCATTGTTGGCACCATTATCGAATCACTAGAATTATGTTTTTATTTATTTATTTTTTGTATGGGGATGGCTACGACGATGAGATTTTTTTTTGGGACGATCTTCTAGTTGTTGACACATATTCAGTACATATCATATTATAATAAATGCACATATGTGGGCAAAGGCTTTTTTGGAAAAAATTATTTAGTTTTTGCATAAGTTTGATAATGTTGGCACATATTCTGTGCATATCATTTTATAAGAAGTGTGCATATTCTGTATATATCATATTATAATAAGGGTGCAAATTGGAAAGATCAAGATTTTTACCTAGATGAGGTGGAGGTTTTTCTGGAAAATTTTGTTTGCCAACGCTTGTGATCGAACGTTATTTTTATTTATTTTTTTTTTTTTGTGTTATGCGAATGGTTTAGCCATCTTCCCTTAATCTGAGGGATTTCTTCCTAACTAACTATAATTAGTATTTTTATTTTTACAATATTATAAAATACAAAGTTGGTTAGTTAGACTTAAATTTAGGAAAATGGATGATTTTTTTATTTTTTTTTTGTTAAAAAATTAATTCGAAAATCACTAAAGGTTAGTTTGGGTAGAAAATATCTCTCTCCACTCTATTTTTTGTTTTACCCATGAATTTAAACTCTCATACAAAGTAGCCTCACTCCCCATTATTTCCCAAAATCTAGCCATTTCCTACCATTTCCCTTTTTTAAAACTTCTATATATATACTTATTTGTAGGATAAGACGGTGGAGGAGACAACCCTGGTAGAGAAACAAAACAAAAAAAAATCGCACAACAGAGTAGATGGCTTGTACCTTAGGGAACAATATGACAACCATGTATTAGTTTTTTTTTTTCATTCTTTTTAGTTTATCTTTTCTTTTATAGTTTTCTTTTTATTATGTGTAGTCATGTTTTATTTCTAATTCAATGATAATTTTATAGTAGTCTTGTGAGGTTTTGAACTTAATTCAACGATTATTTGTTTCTTGTTTTTATTTTCGTGATTTGTTGTTAGTAAATTGAATTGTCGCCTCGCCTAAATGATCATTGCTATACATAATTTTGTGATGGTAATTGTTTCAAATGATTGAAAATTGTAACAAAGATTGATTCATCTGGGTGTGATTGTGGCTATTCCAAATTACATACCTTGCATGATATGCCCGAGGGACACAAATGAACAAAAATAATTAAATTGTAGTCGTCTCCATTAGTTAATTTTGGTTTAGTCGTTCTCATAGATTTTAATACTATTATATATTTGATATGGAACACTATCGTACTCCAATTGATTAAATAAGAAGATTTGATTATGATGTTGGGTCAAAGTCAATAAAATAGGAGAACACTGGTTTATTATGGCTTTTCCAATCCTTTTGAGTTAGGAAAGGAGTGATTTCCATCTTGTACTTTCCCAACTATCTTGCTACGACAAATCCCCAACAATGTAAGCGTATTGAGTCAACGTTATTTGGCTACCCTCACCCATACTCATCAAACGAAGCTTTCACATAGAGGAGTCCATAACCCACTCATGCTAAGATCCAAGTCAGCATATGATCATCGAGGTAAAGTAAATTTTTCGTATTACAAAGGAAGATCTTTTACTTTGTGGTCCGTTCTTATGGAAAATTCATTTTGCACAGAATACTCCTCTAGCACGTGTCCACACGAGTGACTTGGATCAAGTCACTTGCTTCTAAAGCACAGTGGATCGCAACAACAGTGACATAAGATAACGGCACACAACCTCTATACATCTACTACAAACTATCTAGGTTGTTAACTTGTATAAGATCAACATATTATTCAAGTTCTCATTAAATAACCTTGAATTTTTTACGGTGCAAATATAAAATTATTAACAATTGAATAAATAAAAGTCAATACATTTATTATTCATCAGCACTGAACTTAATGTTATTTGTCTACACAATGCAAGCTTTAGAGCACTATTCCTCAAAGAAATAACAAATCACTTCTCATTGAGCTTGGGATTATCTTTCGTGCTCCTTTCATGTTTTGGTGCCACAACTTGGAGTCGGACATCTTATTGGGAATTTGGCTCTTCACTCTAAAATGAAACACATTGAATTAAACATTCAATTTGTACACGATCTAGTTCTCCGATGCAAGATGATAATCTTACATGTTCTTGTTGTCGATCACCTTGCATATGTTTTTATCAAACTGCTGCCATCTACTTCCTTGCTTCTATATTGTACAAAAATGAACGTTGTTGATACCTCCTCCATTAAAGCTTGAGTAGGGGCAGTGGGAGTGTAAGAACTCGTAATTTGTAACTACGATTCTTAGCACATGTTGACTCAAATTCAGTTAGAAATATGCAATTTTAAGTTTCAAATTCAACATCCAGTAATTACTCTTGTTGAATTAAAATTCCAATAATAAATAACTAAAAGTCCTTAGCCAAGGTAGTTCCAATTACAATTAAAATAAATAAACGAAATAATGCAAAAAGGCATCCATGCCCAAACGTTACAATTATTTTATAACATAAATAATAGGAGTTCGACTCCAACATGCCAGCAGTAAAACAATAGAAATGACAACTACCCTATAAACTAATCAGACTAACGCAGCAAGCTACACCTATGATCACTTCAGTATCTCCTAGCTAACCGTCTTAGTGGTGTCTCTGATTACCTGTGGAAAGAAAATAACCACAGAAAGGGTGAGTATAAAAGAATACTAAGTAAGAACTCCTTAACAGGGGTACAATGCACAAAGTAGAACCCAACATGCTAGCAATACATATCTACTCTCGTCTCCCTATAGATTACTAACTGACCATGAATTTCGTTACATGTCTTTCTCAACCAATAAACTTACTCTTAGCTTATCTTAAAATTTTACTTGGTCATAAGGTTCGTTGCATGACATACTTGTGAGGCCCTCAAGACACTCACCTAACTTTAGAAATAAAACTGGTTATGAGGTACGTTACACAACTCTCCTATGAGGCCCTTAAGACACTCACCTAAACATAGGAATACAACAAGTCTTGAAGTTCCTTACATAACTCTCTCTTGTGAGAACCTAGAGACACTCACTTGTTCTAGATAATATGACTAGTCATGAAGTTCTTTACACAACTATCTAGCTCAAACACAACGTTTCACTACTAGTGTACTGACGACACCAGTCCAAGTGAGCCATCAACCTAACACTTGGTGCGTGTATGCATACACTGCATGGTGTTGAAAATCAGTCAGGTGTAGGCCTACACGGACTGATAGAGGTGCCCATTTTCCCCCTGGGGCTGGGTCCCCGCCCCGTTTACTTTTTTTTTCAAATATTTTTTTCTATACTTTACCCCTTTAATTTTCAAATAAAAATATATTTGTTGATGTAATTACCTATTCATATGAATATTTTTCTTTAATAATTAACATTATAGATATTTTCTAAGAAATTCTAATTATTTAAAAGTATTGTCCAAAAAAATATTTTAAAAATGTAAAAAAAAAAAAATTCCCTGCAGGGAATCCCCACCCGATCCAAAATGGGGATTTTTTTGGGGACGGGGATTAAATTAGGTGGCGGGGACGGGGACGGGGAAGCCATTCCCCGGCCCCACCTTGCCCCGTGGACATCTCTACGGACTGACCTGGTCCAGGTTGACATGCCTAAATACTCGAAGAAATGTGTCCAATGAATCACGATCCTAGAGGCCCTCGCCAGTGCACCGATTCAGCCTGTTCACACTATCGCCCTAAGCTAAGACCCTCCCATCGCAGGCGTACACTATGATTAGGGCCTATCTAAAAGGGCTACAAACTAGGCATCACCAAGGACAGCATGTTACATCACATCCGCAGCTATTGGGTGTGGGATTAAACCCTCAACGACATCGACCCAATGAGAACAATGTACGTTGTGTTCTCTACAGCTTCTAGATGATGACAACTAAACAGTTCTATTACAAATGTTTATCAGCTCAGTCCTAACAGATCACCAAACATGCTCAATATTCCTATAAAGTCACCCTATCAGGATTCTACTCATTACATGATCAAAAGTAGTTACATACTAACACACATCATCACCAGCTCACACACATACCAAAAGGACCAAGAATAAAATATCATGCTAAGACCCCATAATCCCACCATGTTCACAAGAAAGATAAATTATAGAAAGTACGCACAAGTTACACACTGGGACCCCATAACCCCAAAGTGCAAAACATAAACATACAACAGAAACACACATGAAAAGTAGCACCTCGGGACCCTATAATCCCGAAGCACCATGTGTATAACAATTAGAGACATATATCCATACTACACCCATTTCAGCAACTATTCATAACAAACAATCCAACCTCAGGCCACATCCATAACTAACAACAATACATAAAGCATCACAATGAATTTCGCCCTGTGCAGGGTCCCCACACAACCTCAGAGAATCCTTACCTGTTTCAAAATACAGAACAAGCCAAGAAATTTTATCCTTGAGATGCAGCCAAAGGATCAACCAACAGAGCTATCAAAACATAACTAAAAATAAGTCTCAACATAGCCAAAAACCAACAACACAACCAAACTTTAATCCAACGAGTTCACCTTGAGAAACTTACCCACAACTCGATTCACAACGCTGCTGTCCAATCTGAAGAGTACGAACACACGCTTCAAACGGCTAAGACTCTAAATCAATATCAAAACCCCAAAACAAAATTATTTAACCACGAGATCGAGGCTGCGAAAACTTACCCAACACTAAAAGAACCTGAACACGGCAAGAACGAGACTGCGGGCTGCAAAAAAGAGGAGTTTGCGAGCTTCTAGGAATCCAAAAATGCTGCTGTCCTGTGTGGATTCGTCGCCGTCTATGACCAGAGGAGCGATGGCTGGTTAGAGGTTGTGGAGGTCGGCTACACGGCGGTGGACGTGTAAGCGGCAGCGCGCCTGCTGCTCAAGAAGGGGGAGGGTTCGCGTGTGGGCGTGCAGCGGTGGAGATCACGTGGGGATGGGTCTACGATGGCGACGGCGATGCGGCAGACTTCGATGTGCAGAGAGTTGCGACGGCGGAGTGTTGAGAAAGGGAGGCTAGAGTTTGTGTGGAGAAGAAGATAATGACAAAGGGGAATGGGTTTTTTTATTTTTAATTTTAAAATAACCTAAAATGAATTTACCCCTTTTCTTTCTAAATCCCTTTCTTTTCTATTCTCTTTAAAATGAAATTTCCCTTTTCATTTCTTTTATAAAATCAAAAAATACACTTTTCCCTTTTTCTCTAAATTCATAAATGGACTTTTTATTTTCCTTAAATGCTTCTAAATGAAAACCCCTTTACAAATCCCCTTTTTCCTTTTTAATTAAATAAAAACCAAAACTCAATCCCTTTAATTAATTTTTTTTTTTCATTTTCTTTTACAATAATCTATATAAAAAATTGCGGGGTGTTACAACATTCCCTTCTTGTATGACTTTTGTCCTCGAAAGTCCTATGACTGGAATAACTCTAGATTACGAGAACACATGTCGTCCTCGCGCTCCCAAGTTAGTTCCTCTACTCGCTGACTCCTCCATAAAACTTTAACCAAACTGATCTCTCGGTTACACACAAAGTCTTACACTCCCAGGCCATAAATCGTACTGGCTGCTCCTCAAAAGTTAAATCCGAGCAATTGTAAGGGCTCATAACCTACTAAGTGTGATAGGTCCGTGTTGTACAATCTCAACATCGAAACAAGGAAACATTGTGCACTGCTGACAGTGACGGAGGCAAATCTAAACGGTATGCCACTGCACCAATCATCACTACGATCTCAAAGAGCCCAACAAACTGGGAACTCAACTTCCCCTTCTTACCGAACGTCAAGGTACTCTTATTAGGCTACCTTCAAGAACACATGTTGGCCTACTTCAACTCTAACTGTTCTTATGCCAAACCTCGACATAACTTTTATGGCTACTTTGTGCTGTCAACAAACGAGACTTGATTTCCTAAACTGTCCCACTAGTCATCTGCAATAACTCTGGGCTCACTAACTGTCTATCACCAACCTCCTCCCAACAATTGGAGACCTACAACGCTTACCAAATAATGCCTCAAATGGGGCCATGTGAATAGTTAATTGGTAATTATTATTGTAAGCAAACTCCATAAGGTGCAAGTACTAGTCCCAACTTGGAAAGTCCAAGATGCAAGCTCGAATCATACCCTCAAACTCTGATTTATTCTTTCGGTTTGACCATCTAGTTGAGGATGGAAGGTTGTACTAAAATTGCATTCGATTCCCAACCCCTTCTAGAGGGCTCTACAAAACGAGTTGTGAACCTAGGATCTTTATCTGAAACAATCTTAGCTGGTTAAGGAACTGTTGTGCCCATTTCTCCAAGGAGTAAGTGATCCTCCCTGGGACGACATGCGCACTCTTGGTCAATCTATCCACTATCACCTGAATCATTGTATAACCTCTCGGGGTGCTTGGCAAGCCTAATACAAAATCCATCAAAATTTACTATTTCCCCTGCAGTACACTCATAGGCTGCAACAGACCTACTGGCCTCTACCTTGGTGCCTTCACCTGCTGACAAATGAAGCACTGGCTAACAAATTTAGCTATTTCTCTTTTCACATTGCTCCACAAAAATGACTGTTTCAAGTCCTGATACATCTTGGTACCACCTAGGTACCAAGCAAACGGGGAACTATGAGCCTCAGACAATAACTCACCTCCCAGTCTCGAGTCTGTTGGCACATAGAGGTGCCCTCTATACAACAAACTTCCATATGAAGCAACTAAGAAATCCAAATCACCATCTGACCGTACTCGGGACTCAACCTTGACTAACTTTTGGTCACTTACCTGCCCATCACTGATCCTCTATCTGGTGGATGGTTGGATTGTCAACTGTGCCACTCTAACAGTAACTTGACCCACTATTACTGCAACATCGACCCACTCTACATCTCTAACTAGCAAAGGCTGCTCAGTCCACTAAGCTGCTGAGTGCGACGTCTTCCAACTAAGTGCATCTGCCACAACATTGGCTTTGTCAGGGTGGTACAATGTCTCACAGTCATAATCCTCAACTAATTCAAGCCACTTTCTCTGTCTCATACTCAACTCCTTCTGCAGGAAGAAGTACTTATGGCTCTTGTCATCCGTGAAAATCTGAATCTTCATTCCATACAAATAAAACCTCTAGACCTTTAGTGCAAGAACCACTACTGCTAATTTCAAACCATGCACTGGGTAATTCAACTCATACAGCTTCAAATAGCGGGAAATATAGACGATCATCTTCCCGTGCTACATCAAAACACATCCTATACCCTTGTGAGAAGCATCACTCTACCTGTAAAACCTATTGCCCATCTAAAACTATTATAACTGGTGCTGTAATCAGAACTTCCTTCAACTTTGCTAAACTTCTTTGCAAGCTTCGTTCCAGACTAACTCGTAACCTTTCCGTGCCAATCGGATCATAGACATCTCTATCTTGGATAAAGTTGGCGACGAATAGTCTGTAACACCCTACCCAAACCCAGAAAGCTGAGAATCTCCACGATTGATGTCGGTACTACCCAAGAAATCACTGCTTCAATTTTTGCGAAATCCACTAAAACACCATCTCGAGAAACCACATGGTCAATGAAAACCATCTGATCTAGCCAAAACTCATACTTGGAGAACTTAGCATACAACTTATTCTCCCTTAAAGCTGTCATCACTAATTCCATAATGTTTATACCTCGTCCTGAATGCAATCTTCAGGATGTCTAGATCCCTTATCCTCAACTGGTGACAACCTGATCTAAAATCTATCTTGGAACACCGACGCTCCTTGAAGCTAATCGAACAAAATACCTGTGTGAGGCAAAGAGTACCTATTCTTTACTGTCATCTTATTCAGCTCTCTATAGTCGATGAAAAGGTGCATCGATCCATCCTTCTTTCTACAAACAATACAGGTGCTCTCTAGGGACAGCACTAAGAAGAATGAAACCTCTAACCAATCACTCCTACAGCTGAACCTTCAACTCCTCAGGGAAAACGTCCACGAACTCCTAAACTGCTGGTACTCAATCCACAGACAACGCTAGGTGATCATCAGCTGTCAACTTGGCTAGATAACCCCAAGCTTTTCAAGCTTAGAAACGACTGCTTTCTCTCTTGAAAATTATTTGTAGACAAGATCCATTATTAACACCTTAAAACTTGAAGCCCTTCCTCTCGAGCGAACTAGACGCGACTTTAATCTGGCGGTAAATGATCAGAATGTGGTTATCAACTAACCACTCCATACCAAGAATCACATCAATACCGCTCATAAGTAGTACTGAGAGGCGAACCTGCTAACTCTAAATTGAGTTATAACACACAGCTTGAACCCCAAGAGTTCCAACTCCAAACAAGCTTATCTCACAAGGACACCGACATAAGAGAACAGGTCGAGTCCAACTCGAACAACACCAAAAACTTATGGTCCACACGAACGAAGTACTTGCAACTACTGTACCGGTCTTATCTACCTCCAACGAATAGCGGCAACCACACAGCTTCACTACTGGGCCTAACTTGCTTCTCCAACCATCGAAGCTAATGGTAACGATGGTACTACCGAGGCTACCTGCTAGATAGCCCTATAAGCTATGTAAATTGCATCTGAAATCTGCTCGTTCCTCTGTGAACATCTCTTAATCCTTTCCCGAAGAGTAACAGCTAACTCTACTGCAAAAGCTTATTTAAAAGATGATGCACCTCCACTGGCTGCTGGTGCCATTGCATGCTATCTCAATAGTTAAGCTCCAGGTAACTCAACACTCTACCATGCCTCAGGGTCTACACCCGAGGACCACGACACGTTAGTCCACACATAAGACTAACCAAACAAGCAATTAATAATAAATATGTAAACGAGATTCTATGTGAATTCTGTAAAACCCTTATAAAACTGATAAATCTGACGGTCGCTGGAATGTTGAAGATCATGGGGGAAAACAATATTCTACTAGGAAGGTTAGTCTACATAATTTATGACTCTATTCTCTGATACCAAATCCCTGAGCCTTTCTTTTGCAGTAGTCGCAGCGGAAGCTGGACTCTACCCATCGCCTGCGGAAGCACGTGTTTGTAAGGGAAGTATGATGTCCACCTCACCACACATCACGTGCATATTTGTTCTCTACAGGTTAATCTTATGCATTTATATTCATAGTCGCACTAGCATAATACTAGCGTAGATTTATTTATTTCCAAACACAACATCTTTTCAAAACCCAATTTTTTTGTTATAATTGACCTTAACTTATATCGATGTGCTGCAAAGTCCCTGTGGGAACGATAAAATGCATACTTATTACTTCCTGCAGTTTCGACCGCGTATACTTACGCGTAAGCAATTCCGAGTCATACTTAGCTTTAAGTTTTCTCTAAGTTAATTACTATAAATTATATTAGCACCCAGAATGCAATCTTTACAGATCAAGTTTTTGGCGCCGTTGCTGGGGACTTAGCAAGCAAATTGGTATAAGTTAAGGTAGTGTTTAAATGCAGAAGGCTAACTTGTTCAACTTGAACACAGGAACAAGGTGTCATGCAGAAGTGAAGCAAACACATGGATCACTTGAAAGGTGAAGATTTAGCAACCATGAGTGAACGTTATCTCTAGTACTACGTAACAGGAAAGAGCAATAGACTTCCTTAACTACTACACCTGTAGTAAAAGTCAAGTAAAAAGTATCCTAACTTTCGCATCCAAGAGCTAAAGAATCCTAATTGAAAACACGAATAGCGAAAGCACATTTCTAAATTCAAAATTTCAAGTGGTGGAAGCCACTTCCTTGCCTAGCAAGAGGAGCATTAATTGTACTATTCCAATAAAATGCAATTAGACTAATTCAGATACATCTCTTACTTAGAAGTCCCTATGTTTATTATTTTCTTCTAAAGTTTAATCTAGGTTAGCGATATATTCAAAAAATTTTAAAAAAATGATGATGATCTTTTGGATTACATCGTGTATAGAGGTTGAAGAGATAGTAAACTAAGAGACGAGGCGCAGCGGGAATAATCTGACCGTTGGGACTGTCTCATTCAATGAGGGTAATAATGTCTTTTCACAACTCCTTCACGAAATTGAGTACGTCTATAAAAAGCACATCCCATTGGTTTCATTATGTTTTATTAATTTTCTTTAATTTTCTTATGAAACCCTAGCGACGAGCAATCGATCTTCCTTTACGAGAAAATTTCTGTGAACTAAAAATTGCAGGTATGAATTCAATGGCATCTAATAGCAACATCGTCGAATTCCCAACCATCTAAAGCACTATGGCCCAAGTTGCTATCGAGCAACTTGCTGCACAAGGAACTTCTGAAGTTCAATCAACTACGGGATTCACAATGGTGGAAATCGCCGATTTAGGGCATGAAGTTTGTGCAACTGTAAATGGGGTACCTGAAGGGTCTACCTCCAGTGTTGAAGGTTCTATAGCAAGAAACCAGGACATGCAACTCCCTGAAATTGCCAACACTATAATAGTAGAGGTAAGAGCTGTCGAGGCCTTAAAAATTGAGTTAACCACAAAAGAAGAGGCGGAGAAGTTCGAAAAGGAGCGAGAAGATGCAAGAAAAGCTACAAAATTGGCCAAGAAATTGGACGCAGATGAAGAAGCAAGAAGGCGGGCTATGGAAGAAAGAGATGGTGAATTGGCTAAACGTTTGGTCGAAGAAGATGCAAACTCAGAGAGTCGTGTCACACCGGAAGGCATGAAGAAGTGGAAAAAGATTGTGAAGATCAAGAGAACCCCAATGAAGAAAAATAGATCAACTAGAGTGGTAAACATCGAGCAGGAAGCAAAAGAATTTCCTACGAAAGGACCAACATAGGAAGAAAAAGGTAAGAGCATTGCTGGATCTGTAGTGGAGGCTCATACAGCATCAGCAAAATCAAGGCGAATAAGCGACATGTCCAAACCAGTGGAGTAGGCCGAAGGTTTTGCCAGTATAAGGCTTAACGTAAACATTCAAGAAACCATCACACGAAGGGGATGGAATGAGTTCTGCAGACCAAGCATCAAAGCCAATCCCAAATGGGTGCATGAGTTCTACACCGATGGAACAGGTGATGCAAGTTGCAGCACTATAGTTAAAGGAAAATGCATACACTGAAGTGCAGAGGCTTGGAATGAGCTATTTAAGTTCCAAGGTTATGAAGAAGCACAGTATAATCGATTAAGAAAAGGCCTAACAGCAGAAGAATTAGATACATGTCTACGCATGGTGGCCATGCCAGGTGTCAAGTGGGTGAAAAATAAACCAATCCAGAAGTATGACCTCAACCTGAAGGGGCATCATTGGCACAATTTCATCAAGACAAACATCATGCCCACAACTCATGACACAATCCTATCCCAGATGCATATGTTATTACTTTATGCTCTTTATGCAGGGATGACAATAGACATCGGGCGCATCCTTGAAGACGAAGTGAGGAGACAAATGGGGAAAATGCATTAAGTTATTTTTGCCACACTCCATCACCTCATTATGTCTCAATAGAGGCCTAAAGTGCGAGCCAAAGGACCAGACGCTGAAGGTCAAGGGAGTTTTTTAGATGGCAATAAATAGGCACGAAAGAAAGGATTTGACTGTTAAGGAACAAATCATGCAGATTAGGGAAACTATGCAGAAGAAGAACTTGATCACGTCCACACGACCGCTACAAAGGAGGAAGCAGTCAACTCCACATACACAGCAGGTACGTATAGCAGAACCCCCAACCACACATTCGATCAATCTTCCTCTAAGCTCAGACACCGAAGATGAGTTGACATTGAGAGAACTCTACAATTGAAGAAAAGAAAGAGGGTTGATAAAGAAAAGGGGGAAAGCAACCAAGTAGCTGAAGGGTAGTGTCCTAACCCGGTTATAACTACTGAATGGGAAGGACAGCCGGCTATTAGACAGACTGCGCAGACGGCCTTGCAAGCACCCTCAATCGTGTTAGAAAAACCCTCATTAATAAGTCCAACAAACACTAGTCTTTCACCATCAACACAAGAAGAAAGACAGCCGACTTCTCCACCAATGAAAAACATGGACTTACCTACACAAAGCACCCCAGAAGCAAAGCATCCTAAAGTAGTACAAAGATTGATAAGTCTTTTTTATGTGACCGAAGGAAGGAATGAAGAATTCCAGAGCCAAATGCTACACTTTATGCGTCAGACATGCATAACCTGGACATATTTGTAGATAAGAGAACGCAGCATTCGCATTGATCTACAGAGAGGGAACCTTCAATTTTGGCTTCAACCTTTTCCAACAGAAGTACTTCAAGAGTGGATACCACCTTCTGAGTCAGAAGATCATAATCGGCCTAATGAAGGCGCAAACTCTGCGAACTAAAGGAAGTATCTGTCTACATCATTGGTAACACGCATTCATCTTTAAACTGCATAACTTTTATTTCCTTGCCAATTAGTAAGCCTGCGTAAGTAATTCCATTGTTTGAATATTTTACTACTTAGGAAATGAGCAGTCCTTAGTCTTTGTTTTGCAACCTAAGAGGAACCTAGGTAGATTAATGTACCAGGAAAGAGCGAGTTTACTAGAAAAACGGAGTATTAGCAATGGTGGAGACTATAAGTAGGAAGAGAAAATGAATGTTCTGAGGGATAAAACTAAAAGCCAAGGCAAGGAAGTCAAGTTTAAGATCCAAGTAAGTTTGGGGGAAGTAAGCCTCACCTTCATTAAGGACAATGGAGATTTTAAGTTTGGTGGTGAGGGCAGCTCGTGGAGTGAATGCTGAAAAGAAAGAGTGATCGAGAGCAGCAGTTTGAAATATATATATATAATAAAAATTAGAGCATTCGGGGAAAAGATGAAAGCATTTAAGTGCATATAAGCCTTCGGATTCCCATTACTCCACTGTCCACTATTAGAGTAAGTTAAACCTTCATTTGCTTAAAAAATCTGTTTTATTCTCAAATAAGAACATCTTAATAACTACGGATTGAGGACATGAGTACAATCGAAGCAGGATCGCGTTAAGCATACTCCTCAAAGGACCAAGGGGACTTAGCTAGCAACTTTGACTTGGAGTTTTGGGCAAACTTAAGAGGATTAAGAAGTTTTTCGAGATGCTTTGTAGTCGTAGGCATTAACTCTTAGGATGCCTATTCTGCCGACCGAAAATAGAAAAAGCTAGAGCTAATAAGAAAAGTAGACTAGTTTACTTCGGGGCCCTGGGTATCATCAAATTACCTTATTTTCCAAATTCGGGAGTAAATCAAGACTCACGGATTGCATAGCTATTGGGTGGTAAATGAAGAAGACATGTTTTTTCCCTGCAATTGTTTGTATTTCTCGGGGCGAGCAATATTCAAGTTTGAGGGTTTGATAGCGCTAAATATTAGCACTATTTAAGCCTTCGAACCCTTGTAAAATACTCTAAAAGTAAGCAAGCAACAACATAAGAAGGGATGGTAACTTGAATATTTGCGATATTTTTGCATATTAATAGAACATCCGTGCATAATAGAAATTAAGTATAATGCAGTTTTTAAGATATAGAATGCACGAATAAGGGCTAAAACTGCGTTATTACTCCCAAGCTCGCTGAAGTATTTAAACTCGCAGGAAAAGCATTAAGGGCACGGATGAATACTGGAACGGATGAGTCAGCAGATCAGAAAAAGAAAAGTTGGATGACAATCAAATTACGAAATCAAGGGAACCAAGAAGGAGAGAATCGTTGAACGAATATTCTAAAAGAAGAGCCGGAGTAAGGATTGAACGTGGCCAACACGAAACCTCGAACTCTATAAAATGCATGAAGGCGAAGAAGAAGGTGTGCTGGTTCAGAGAGGAAACTACGAGGTCTCTTTGGAGACCTTAGTGCATCCTGTTCATCTATAGTCCTGGACGAACTCAATACCAAGTAGTGTTCTAGAAGAAGACTTCATTGGCAACAGTGTGTCGATTCTATTACTACATATATAGTTTATGTTATTTTAATTTTTAGTTTATGTTGAATTTTTTATTCTGTTATTGCATTTCGTAGGCGTAGGTTGTAACTCTTTCTTGAAGCTAATTTTATAAGTTCTTTGTTTCAGACTTGATCTCTTGTTAAACAACTTATGATTAGATTGATAACAAGAAGCAGTTTTACAATTGACCTTAACTTATATCAATGTGCTGCAAAGCCTTTGTAGGATCGATAAAATACATACTTTTTACTTGCTGCAGTTTCGATCGCGTATACTTGTGTGTAAGCGATTTCGAGCCATACTTAGCTTTAAGTTTTCTTTGAGTTAATTACTGTAAATTATATTAGCACCTGGAACGTAATCTTAGCAAATCAGTATTCTTTTATACTCACCCTTTCTATGGTTATTTTCTTTCAACAGGTAATCAGAGACACCACCGAGACGGTTAGTTGGGAGGTGCTAAAGAGATCATGGGTGGAGCTTGCTGCATTAGCTCTGTCTAGGCTGTTCATTTAGTTGTTAATCTTTATTACTCTTGGTCATGCTAAGGCTTAGTCTCCTGTTATTTCTTTCAAACATTTTGTAACTTTTGGGCATGAATGTCTTTACTTGTATTTATTTATTTATTTATTTAACTTTGTTTTTTTTGAAATACCTTGGCCTAGGGCTTATTATTTACCTCTTATTTTGAAATAAATTCAATAGGAACAGTTATCTTAAATTTGAATTTGAAGTTTAAAATTTGCACACTTGTAACTATTTTTTAGTCAGCATCACGTGGGAAAACGTAGTTTAAAATTACAGGTTCTTACATTTGGTATTAGAGCACAGAGTCATAGATTCTGTAAACTGACCTACTTAGTAGGTTGTTGTTTTCCCCCTTGATCTTCAGCATTCTAGTGACCGTCAGGTATGTCAAATTTAAATAAGGGTTTCGGTTAATGCACATAACATCTAGCTTACATGTTTATTATTGATTGCTTGTTTGGCTAGTTCTATGCTTGGACTAACGTGTTGTGGACCTCAAGTGTAGACCCTAGCAGCACCACAGCCGCTCAGCTCCACTCCATTCGCTTCACTCGTGTCGTTCCTAACCTGCTCAATTTTAGGTAAGTTCTATATTGATCTGTGTTATTTTTGTGTCGAGATTTGGTACTTTGGGTTCGTAAAATTTAATGGTTTTTTTGTGGTTAATCACTGGCTGTTGTGGGGTAATGCTAACTATGATTATTTGTTGGATTTCAAGACGTGTGTTGTAGGTGTTGGTTGGTTCTTGAGCTCTAAGTGTTAGGCAACCGAGTCACTTCAAGATTTTGGGTAAGTTCTCTTTCGGCCTCGTTGGTTTTAGAGTTCGATGGTATTGTTGGGATCAGTATCAAATGACTGTTTTAATTATTCTTTGTTAGGTTGAAACAGCTAGTTGATTAATCTTTTGGCTGCAGCTTAAGGAGAATTTTTTTGGTTGTTCTATATTGTTGAAACAGGTAAGGATTCTATACCTGGGTTGTGTCGACCCTGCACAGGGCAAAATTTATTGTGTTGCTATGTGTATTGTTGTTAGATATGGATGTGGGTAGATGATGGATTGTTGGTTATGGATTGTTGGTTATGAATTGTTGCTGACATGTATAGTGTTGAATGTATGTCGGTTTGTTACTTGCTTGTTCTATATGCTTTGTGCTTCAGGATTATGGGGTCCCGGGGTACTTTTTCTATATATTTCATTTATATATACTTATATAATGTATGTTTAGTGCTTCGGGATTATGGGGTCCCGAGGTGTTGACTTGGTTAACTATATCTATTTACTTCTCTTACAAACATGCTAGGATTATGAGGTCCTAGTATATTGTTACTTCTATTGCTCGTTCTGTGCTTCTCTTGGTGTGTATGTGAGATGGTGATGACGTGTGTTAGTATGTAGCTAGTCCTGATCATGTAATGAGTGGTATCCTGATATGGTGACTATATAAGAATTTTGAGCATATTTGGTGATCTGTTAGGATTGAGCTGATAAGCATTTATAATAGAACTCTTGGTCGTCATCATCTAGAGGTTGTAGAGACATGACGTATTGTTGTCTCATTGGGTCGGTGTCATCGAGGATTTAATCCCTCGCCCGATAGCCGGGGATGTGATGTATCATGCTGCCCCCGGCGATGCCTAGTTTGTAGCTCTATAGGCGGGCCCTAATCATAGTGTACACTTGCTATGGGAGAGTTTTAGCTTGGGGCGATAGGTGTGAATAGGCTGACTCGGATCGCTGGTGAGGGCCTCTAGGACCGTGACTCAGTGGACACCTTTCTTCGAGTCGTTAGGCATGTCGACCAGGACCAGTTCAGTAGACTGGTTTTTAGTACCATGTGGTGTATGCGTACATGCGCCGAGTGTCGGGTAGATGGCTCACTTAGACCAGTGTCGTCAATACACTAGTAGTGAAAAGTTATGTCTGAGCTAGAAAGTTATGTAACGAACTTCATGACCAGTCATATTATCTAGAATAGGTGAGTGTCTCAAAGGCCTCACAAGAGAGTTGTGTAACGTACCTTATAACCAGTTTTACTGCTAAAGTTAGGTGAGTGTCTTAAGGGCCTCACAAGAAAGAGACATGTAACGAACCTCATGACTAAGTAAAAAAGCTAAGTTGAGTTTAGAATAAAGTTGATTGATTGAGAAATACATGGAACAAAATTCATGGACAGTTAGAAAGCTATGTCGAGACGAGAGTAGATATGTGTTGCTAGCATGATGAGTTCTACTTTGTGCATTATACCTCTGTTGGGGAGTCCTTACTGAGTATTCTTTTATACTCATCCTTTCTGTGGCTGTTTTCTTTCCACAGGTAAATAGAAACATCGTCGGGACAGTTAGCTGAAAGATGCTGAAGTGATCATGGGTGGAGCTTGCTGCATTAGTCTGATCAGTTGATAGGATAGTTATCATTTCTATCGTTTCACTACTGACATGTAGAGTTGAACTCCTGTTATTTATGTTTTTAAAATAATTTGTAATGATTAGGCATGGATGCCTTTTTACATTATTTTGTTTATTTATTTTAAATTGTATTTGGAACTACCTTGGCCAAAGGCTTTAAGTTATTTATTGTTTGAAATACAATGCATCAGGAATGGGTGTCAAGTATTTGTATTTGAAAATTTAAAATTGCATATTTCTAACTATTTTTTAGTCAGCATGTGCTAAGAATCGTAGTTAAAAATTACGGGTTCTTACATTTGATATCAGAGCACAGAGTCATAGATTCTGTAGACTGACCTAGTAAGTAGGTTAATGTTTTCCCCCATGATCTTCAACATTCCAGCGATTGTCAGGTACGTCATTTTACATAAGGGTTTTGGTTAATGCACTTAACATCTAGCTTGCATGTTTTGTTGCCTGGTTTGTTAGTCCTGTGCAGGGACTAACATATTGTGATTCTCGGGGGTAGACCCTGAGTTGTAGCAGAGAAAGTTGAGTTACCTGGAGTTTAGCTATTAAGATAGCGGTTGCCAGAGGAGGTGCAATGGCACCAGTAGCTTGTTAAGGTGTATCCTCTATTAAAGCAAGCTTTTAAAGAAAAGTTAGTTGTTGCTCTTTGAGAAAAGTTTAAAGAGATGTTCGCCGAGGAACGAGCAGAATTTAGATGTAGTTTGCACAACTATTTTGGTTGTCTAGCAGGCAGCCATAGTAGTACCACCATTTCTCGTAGCTTCAATGGTTAGAGAAGCACAGCCAGGCCGGGCAGTTGGTTCCATAAGCTGAGATCAGCTTAGTTTAGTACTTTTTATAGAGAGTTCGGAAGAGGATGTTTGAGGCCCCTAGATTGTCTAGACTAAAGAGCCAGCACTATTGCTCAAAGTAGAAAAAGAGGTCAAGATTGGAGGCGACGATTGGGTCGCCAGTAGTGTAAAAGTTGTAGCAAGTACCACTTCAGGTTGTGAGAT
Organism: Sechiopsis laciniata; assembly: GCA_037833695.1. NCBI lineage: Eukaryota > Viridiplantae > Streptophyta > Magnoliopsida > Cucurbitales > Cucurbitaceae > Sechiopsis > Sechiopsis laciniata. The sequence continues at coordinate 23,832 of JBBMKA010016122.1, forward strand.
AAGCTATGTTGCAGCTGGTACCCCTTGGGTTCAAGCTGTTTGTTATAACTCTGTTTGGAGTTAGTATGTTCATCTCTGAGAAGGTGAATGATGGTCGGATCGTGTGTCTAGTGAGCTTTTGGCTACTACCTTCATAATACTGCCTATGAGCGGTTTTGATGTGATTCTTGGTATGAGGTGGTTAGCTGATATCCACGTAGTAATTGTTTACAGCTAGAAAGAAGTAGTGTTTAGTTCGCCCGAGAAGAAAAGCTTCAAGTTTCGAGGTGTCAAGAGTGGATGTTGCCCACAGTTAATTTCAAGAAAGGAAGCCAGTTGTTCTAATAGTTGAGGAGATTGAGGTTCATTAGCCAAGTTGATAATTGGTGTTTGTCCAACGCCGTCTGCGGATTGAGTACTAGTAGTTTAGGAATTCGTGGACATTTTCCCTGAGGATTTGAAGGTTCAGCTGCATGAGTGGTTGGTTAGAGGATTCATTCTTCCTAGTGCCGTCTTTAGGGAGCGCCTGTGTTGTTGTAGAAAGAAGGATGAAACGATGCGCCTTTTCATCGACTATAGAGAGCTGGACAAGATAACAGTAAAAAAATAATAGGGTACATGTTGCCTCGCATAGATGTTTTGTTCGCTCAACTTCCGAGAGCGTTAGTGTTCCAAGATAGATTTGAGATCAGGTTACCGCCAATTGAGGATCAGGGATTGTGATATCCTGAAGACAACTTTCAGAACGAGGTATGGCCATAATGAGCTCGTAGTAATGTCCTTGGGATGAACTATACCAACCATCTAAGTTTAGTGTTGATAGTTTTGAAGGAGAATGAGTTGTTGCTAAGTTCTCTAAGTGTGAGTTTTAGCTAAAGCAGTTGGCCTTCCTAGGCCACGTGGTTTTCTCGAGATGGTGTTTTAGTGGATCTTGCAAAGTTGAAGCTGTGAGTTCTTGGGCAGAGTCGACATCGGTCGTAGAGATTCGTAGCTTTTTAGGTTTGGCAGGTCACTACAGACGATTCGTGTTCAACTTTTCCACGATAACGGGACCTTTTTTAAAAGAAAAGGTTGCAAGTTCGTCTGGAACGACGCATGCAAGAGAAATGTTGCAAGGTTAAAATGAGCTTTGGATGTAGTGCCAATTTAACTATTCAAGATGGAACATCAGATGTTACAGTTTAGTGAGACGTCCCGTAAAATAACAGGGTGTGTCTCATTGCAGAACGGGAAGGTGATCGCCTCCGCTTCCCGACAGTTGAAGCCTTACGAGCTGTGTTACCCAGTGCACGTTTTAGAGTTAGCAGTAGGGTTTCATGCATCAAAGATTTAGAGGTATTGTCTGCTTGGAGAGAAGATTCATATCTTCACGGATCACAAGAGGCTCAAGTGTTTCTTCACCTAAGAGTACTGAAATGTGAGATAGAGGTGGTTCGAGTTGATTCAGGATTGTGACTTTTAATTTTTGTACCGCTCTGGTAAGACCAATGATGTGGTTGAAGCACTTAGTAGAAAAGTGTTGCGCTCAGCAACTTTTGGTTTGAACAGCCTTTGTTGGTAAGAGATGCGAAGTGGGTTGGTATTGTAGCGATGATGGAGCAAGTTACGTTAGAGTAGCACAGTTGATAGTTCTATCATTCATCAGGCAGATGGTCGTTGGGAATCAGCCTAGTGATCCAGAGTTAGTTAAGATTGTTGTATAGAGGGCGCCTCTATGTTCTAGCAGGTCCGAGACTGAAAGCTAAGTTGTTGTTTAATGCACATGGTGCCTCATTTGCTTGGCACCAAGGAGGTACCAAGATGTATTAAGACTTGAAACAGCCGTTTTGGTGGAGCAACATGAAGAGAGAGATAGTTGAGTGGTTAGTGAGTGTTTCACTTGTCAGCAAGTGAAGTCACCCAGGTAGAAGCTAGTAGAACTATTGCAGCCTTTAAGTTTACAGTTATGGAAGTGTGAAAAGATTTCAATGGTTTTCATCTCAGGTTTGTCAACACTTCGAGAGATTTTACAATGATTTGAGTTAAAGTGGATCATTCAACCTGGGGCGCACATTTCGTTCCAAGGAGGATCAGGTACTCCGTGGAGGAATGAGCGCAGTTGTTCCTTGATCAGGATGTGAGGTACCATGGGGTACTAGTTAAAATTGTTTCGGATAGAGATTCTAGGTTCACTGCTCGCTTTTGGAGAGGACTCCAGAAGGGGTTTGGGAATCGAGTGCAATTTAGTACAACCTTTCACCCTCAGTCAGATGGCCCTGTTTGAGGCTTGGTGTGGTAAGCATTGCAGATCTTCAATTGGTTGGAACGAGGTTAGAGGTAGACGATTAGTGGGTCTAGAGTTATTATAGATGTTCAGTGAGGCCGTTCAGAGAATTATGTCTCGTGTGTTGCCAGTTCATAGTTTCTAGAAAAGCTATGTCGATAATTGACGCAGGGTTGAGTCCCCATTTTGTTAGGCCTTTTGAGATCCTAGGGTGGATTGGGGCAATGGCATATCGTTTAGCTTTGCTGCCATCGTTGTCAGTAGTGTACAACGTGTTCCATGGTTCGATGTTGAGATGATACATGGTGGGCTCGTTGAATGTAGTAGCGTGAGCCATTTCACTTAAACCCAGTCTGTCTTTTGAGGAGCAACCATGGCAGATCTTGGCCTGAGAGTGCAAGACCTTGCGTAACCGAGAAATTAGTTTGGTTAAGGTGCTTTGGAGAAGCCAGCAAGTTGAGAAGGCAACTTGGGAGCACAGATATGACATGCATTCTTGTTATTCGGGGTTGTTTCAGTCTTAGGACTTTCGAGGGCGAAAGTTATAAAAGGAGGAAATGTTGTAACACCCCAGATTTTTTATGTATTCCAGGTTGGTTTGGCCTTAGGGGAATTTTGATGATTTAACCCCTAAGGACCGTTTTGTAAAATGTTACTTAGTTTGGGGCATTTGTGGATTTTGGTTTGGTTGAAATTGTAAAGGTAAAAGAAATAAAAATAAATGAGACTTTGTTTTAGTTTTGGTTAAAGAAAAAAAATATATACTTAAAATGAAGAAGGTCTTAAAAGACCCATTTTAAAAGAAAGCCCATTTTACTTGTTTTATTGAGTTATTTAAGAAAAGAAAAAAAAAGGAAAAGAAGTATTTTAAGAAAAAAAAAAACCATTTTTCCTTTTCTTCTTCTTCTTCTTCCTTCACCATAAACCTTAAATCCCCACTTCCCCTCTCCAACCCGCCGTCGTCAGCCCTGGTCGCCGCGATCACCGTAGACCTCATCGACGACCACCACAGTAGGTAGAAAAGACCTCCCGCACGTACCCATTTCACGTAGACGAACCCCGACCCAGCCCCTCCGCCCGAGCCCCTATGAAATGCTCGTTCGGATCGCCTCATCGTGTTGTTTGTCGTCGTCCACGTAGTTCCTGAGACACTCAGCCTTGGCTGCGACCCAGCCCTTGCAGCCACGCACTTGCGTCAAACTAGCAGCCCTAGCTCGCGCGTGGCTCGTCTCTGCCTCACCAGACCGACCCATCTCACACGCCTAGTAGCACTGCAGCCATTCAGCTCTGCTCTAATGACTTCACTCGTGCCATTCCTAACCTGTTCAGTTTTGGGTAAGTTCCATTTCGATCCCTATTATTTTTGTGACGTGAGTTGGTAATTCATGTTCGTAAAATTTAATGGTTTTTTATGGTTAATCACTGGCTGTTGTGGGGTAGTGCTGACTCTGATTATTTGTTGGATTTCAAGACGTGCGTTGTAGGTGTTGGTTGGCTCTTGAGCTCTAAGTATTGGGCAGCCGAGTTATTTTTAGATTTTGGGTAAGTTCTCTTTCGGGCTCGTTAGTTTTAGAGTTTGATGGTATTGTACGGATTGGTATCAAGTGTTGAAACAACTAGTTGATTGATCTTTTGGCTGCAGCTCAAGGAGCATTTTGTTGTTTGTTCTATATTGTTGAAACATGTAAGGATTCTCTACCCGGGTTGTGTGGACCCTGCACAGGGCAAAATTTATTGTGCTGCTATGTGTATTATTGTCAGATATGGATGTGGGTTGATGATGGATTGTTAGTTATGGATTGTTGGTTATGGATTGTTGCTGACATGTATAATGTTGAGTGTATGTCGGTTTGTTACTTGCTTGTTTTGCATGCTTTGTGCTTGGGGATTATGGGGTCTTGGGGTACTTTTTCTATATATTTCATTTATATATATTTATATCATGTATGTTTAGTGCTTCGGGATTATGGGGTTCCGAGGTACTGACTTGGTTAACTATATCTATTTATTTCTTTTGCAAACATGCTAGGATTATGGGGTCGTAGTATGTTGTTACGTCTGTTGCTCGTTCTGTGCTTCTCTTGGTATGTGTGTGAGCTGGTGATGACGTGTGTTAGTATGTAGCTAGTCCTGATCATGTAATGAGTGGTATCCTAATAGGGTGACTATATAAGAATTTTGAGTATGTTTGGTGATCTGTTAGGACTGAGCTGATAAGCATTTGTATAGAACTCTTGGTTGTCATCATCTAGAGACTGTAGAGACACGACGTATTGTTGTCATTGGGTCGATGTCGTTGAGAATTTAATCCCACGTCGAATAGCCGAGGATGTGATGTAACATGCTGCCCCCGGTGATGCCTAGTTTGTAGCTCTATAGGCCGGCCCTAATCATAGTGTAGGCCTGCTATGGGAGGGTTTTAACTCGAGGCGATAGGTGTGAACAGGCTGACTCGGATAGCTGGTGAGGGCCTCTAGGACCGTGATTAGTGGACACCTTTCTTCGAGTCATTAGGCATGTCGACCTGAACCTGGCCAGTACTGTGTAAGCCTACACCTGACTAGTTTTCAACACCATGCGGTGTATGCGTACACGCGCCGAGTGTCACGTAGATGGCTCACCTAGACCAGTGTAGTCAAGTACACCAATAGTGAAAAGTTATGTCTGAGCTAGAAAGTTATATAACAAACTTCATGACCAGTCGTATTATCTAGAATAGGTAAGTGTCTCAAAGGCCTCACAAGAGAGTTGTGTAACGTACCTCATAACCAGTTTTATTGCTAAAGTTAGGTGAGTGTCTTAAGGGCCTCACAAGAAAGAGTCATTAACGAACCTCTTGACCAAGTAAAAAAGCTAAGTTGAGTTGAGAATAAAGTTGATTGATTGAGAAAGACATGTAACGAAATTCAAGGACAGTTAGTAATCTATGTTGAGACAAGAGTAGAAATGTGTTGCTAGCATGATAAGTTCTACTTTGTGCATTGTACCTCTGTTGGGGAATCCTTACTGAGTATTCTTTTATACTCACCATTTATGTGGCTATTTTCTTTCCACAAGTAAACAGAGACACCGCCGGGACGGTTAGCTGGAAGATGCTAAAGTGATCATGGGTGGAGCTTGCTGCATTAGTCTGATCAGTTGATAGGATAGTTATCCTTTCTATTGTTTCACTGCTGTCATGTTAGAGTTGAACTCCTGTTATTTATGTTTTTAAAATAATTTGTAATGATTGGGCATGAATGCCTCTTTGCATTATTTTGTTTATTTATTTTAAATTGTATTTGGAACTACCTTGGCCAAGGGCTTTTAGTTATTTTATTGTTTGAAATAAAATGCATCAAGAACGGTTGCCAAGTATTTGAATTTGAAAATTTAACATTGCATATTTCTAATTGTTTTTTAGTCAGCATGTGCTAAGAATCGTAGTTAAAAATTACGGGTTCTTATAGTTCGTATGGCTCCTTCGAGAGCTTGTTACCATTGTGATAAGGAGGAACACATGGCTAGAGCATGTACAGACGAAGAAGCAGGTCAAGCCCATTAATGGAGCCGTGTGGTTGTCCCTATTCATTAGGAGGTAGACAAGATTGGTACAACAGTTGCAAATACCTTTTTGTAGTAAAGACCATTGTGCTTTTGGTGTTATTTGAGTTACACACGACCCGTTCATTTATATCGGTGCCCTTGTGAGATAAGCTTGGTTGGAGCTGGAATCCTTGGGGTTCGAGCTGTGTGTTGCGACTCCGTCTTGGAGTTAGTATGTCTATGAGCAGTTTTCATGTGATTCTTGGTATGGAGTGGTTAGCTGATAACCACGATGTAAGTGATTGCCGCCAGAACAAAGTTGTGTTTAGTCCGCCAGAGAAGAAGAGCTTTAAGATTCGAGGTACCAAGAGTGGATCTTTTCCACAGTTAAATTCAGGAGAGGAAGATAGTCGTTTGTTAGCTCGAGGAGCATGGGTTATTTAGCCAAGTTGACAGCTAGGAATCGTCCAACGCTTTCTGTGGATCGAGTACTAGTAGTTCATGAGTTTGTGGATGTTTTCTCTGAAGAGTTTTCGGTTTACCACCAGTCGAGCTTAAGGAGCTGAAGGTTCAGCTGTAGGAGCTTTTGGATAGAGGTTTCTTTCGTCCTAGTGTTGTCCCTTGGGAGGACCAGAGTTGTTTGTGGAGAGGAAGGATGGATTAATGCACCTATGCGTTGATTTTATAGAGCTGAACAAGTTGTAGTGAAGAATAGGCATTCGTTGCAAGGCTTAGATAATTTGTTTGGTCACCTTTAGGGAGCATCAATGTTTTTCACGATGGACTTGAGACCAGGATACCACCAGTTGAGGATCAGGAATTAGGATATCTCGGAGATAGCATTTAAGACGAGGTATGGTCTCAATGAGCTCGTAGTAATGTCTTTTGGATGGACCAATGCTCCAGCAGAGTTTAAGGATATGATGGACCTTGCCAACCATTTAAGTTTTAGTGTTGATAGTTTGGGGGAAGAATAAGTTGTTTGCTAAGTTCTCTAAGTATGAGTTTTGGATAGAACGGTTGGCCTTCATAGGCCACGTGGTTTCTCGAAATGGTGTTTCAGTGGATCCCGCGAAGTTGAAGTAGTGGTTCTTGGGTAGAGCTGACGTCAGTCGTAGAGGTTCTCAACTTTCTGAGGTGGCAGGTTGTTACAAACGGTTCGTCGCCAACTCTTTTCAAGATAGCGAGGCCTATAAACCAGTTGACATGAAAAGGTTGCGAGTTCGTCTGGAACAACCTATGCAAGAAAGTTTTCAAAGTTGAAAGAAGTTTTTATTGCAGTGCCTGTCCTAATAGTTTTAAATGGGACAACAGGTTTTACAGATATAGTGATGCTTCTCAAAGGTATAAGATGTGTTTTGATGCAAGCATGGGAGGGTGATCGTCTATGCTTCTTGTGCAAAATACAAAGAGAGGAATATTTTTCTATTATATTCATTGATAATAGGTGTTTCTTAAATAGATAAACCCTTACTTTACAAATAAGGAAAAAAATAATACACTAGGATAATATCCTCTACAAATCAATAATATTATAAATACAAGATACTAATCCAATAAATATGGAA
>JBBMKA010016133.1:9185-31159 GCA_037833695.1 Sechiopsis laciniata
GATGAAAACAGTCTAATTTAACGGTAACAGTATTTTTAAAACTTTTATTAAAGTTCAGGAATATTATTAAAACATTTCAAAATTTAGAGACATTTTCGATACAAACCTTATAATTTATGAGTATTTTCTATAATTTAGCCTATAATTTTCTAACAAGGGTTTTTAAGTCATCTTGCAATTTATATTTTGAAATTTTAAATTTGTACTAATACCTGGTAGAAAAATAATTGGATACTTACTACCTAGTAATATACAAAAAAATGAATTAAAAAAAAATATAAAATGATAGTTTGACTAATGAAAGAGAAATGATATTTAAAAATGTCACCCATTATAATCCACATATATTCCTTACAAATAAGTAGTAATTTGTACATATCTTACTAGTAAGTACCTAAGTGAGTAATACATAGGAATACAAATTTACAATTTATTTGTTAAAATTATTATGCCGTATATTTGAAAATATCATTTAAGTTCTCTTATGTAAAAGATGAGTCATTATGTAAAAGATGAGTCATGTCATTTGAGGAAGAAATTAAAATTATGTTACTAATATTTAATTTTTGTAATACTTTTCTACATTTATCTTTTTCAACTTTCCGACTCTATCTTTTATTTTTTTTTTGGCAAATTGCATAAACTATCTCAAAATTATGATATTTATAACAATTATACCTTTAAACTGTAAATTTGATCAATTATCTACCCTCAAGTTTGACAAGTGCAATTAACTGTATATGTCTAATTGAAATAAGATTGAAGGGATAAAATTGTCATTTTGTAGAAATTGTTGTTACTTCCTCCACTCTGTCTTCTTTTTTAATCTCCAATTTACACACAAGACTCTTTCACTGTTTTAAATTCCTTTCAAACTTCAATATTGCAATAAAACAATAAAACAATAAAACAATGGTGAAGCCTTTTAGTAAATTTGGTTTTGTGAGTTGCAAAACTTGGGATGGAAGCTTAGCTATTTTCAGTGATCTCTTGTCCCTAAACTCATATTTAAGTATGAACTCAATATCATTCAAAGGGTTTAGCTAATTGGCCATCAACTGCCTCTCCTTCCTCCATGGCCAAAGGGTTTCTTCTCCACTAAAATGGTTATATATTGTAAGATTAATATTGCTGGAGGATCGTGTTAACTCCCTCTCTAATTAGCACAATATTACCATAACAAAAAGCAAACTAATTACCATAAGTTTTTGCAACTCACATAACCAAATCTAGTAAGAGGCTTCACCATTTGATGAAGAAATTATAAATCAAATATATCTTTGTCCTTGTTTCTGATTCTCTGAACCGATTATTGTTCCTACTTCCTACTTTCTCTTCAATTCCTTGGTGGCTTAGCTGTGTGCATTAATGGGTACTTGTTGGTATTGTGATTGAAAAGGGAAACCGCACGTTTGTATGCTTAGTATGCTAAAATTAGGTCTTTCATTGAGAATTTTGGGATCGTTTTGTTTTGTTGCAATATTGAAGTTTGAAAGGGATTTAAAACAATGAAAGAGTCGTGTGTGTAAATTGGAGATTAAGAAAGAAGACAAAGCGGAGGAAGTAGGAACAATTTCTTCGAAGAAACAACATTATCCCTTCAATCCTACTTAAATTAGACATATGAGGTTAATTGCAACACTTATAAAAAAAAACAACGAGCATCACTAGGCGAGGTCCTTGTGGATCATAATAGCAATCACGATATCAAGCATGCATCACGAGACATAACAAGCTCAACAAGATATTCCAAGTAATAACTAACCATGAATATATATACATAATCGTAGCATGAAACTTAAGGAATCCATCAGGCATCTCAATCAAATATATAACCGGATAAATAGTCCAACACAAATACAAGCAATCAAAGCAACCCGAGCAACAACGATGTATATCTATATCTAATTACGAAACTACCTAAACGATTATAGACATATTTAAGTTATCACCCAAACCTGCAACAAGTTTTCGAGCATTCATTTCCCGTAAAGTCTAACGTGCTACTACATCACATGCTAAAAGCCACATAACCCGGATTTATGGTTGAATTCTTTACCTTCCTGACGACTCAACCGAACCACCAAGTTAAACCACGAGCCAAAAGATGAATCTCGAGAGTCACCTAAATGGAGAAACATGAATTGAAATCAATGAAACAAACAAACGAAGCACAACAGACTAAAACAGAGCTCGCCACACGAACCAAACCGAAAAACTGAGTTGACAATGCGTTGTCGGAACACGGCGGCTCCGGCGCATCGTTACAGAACCAGACGAACCTTACCTCTTTCTCTTCGTATTGTTCTCCTGGTCACGAATCTCGCCTTGGAATTTTGAACAGACCTCTCTAGCTCCGCGAAACTACCAAAAAAAGAAAAAAGGGGAGAAGGTTTTTTACGGGGATCCATGGCTAAACGAGTTGGAAGGCTCTTACGTGATAAATGCTTGAAAACAAAGACATCTTGCTGATTGGAGAGGGAAAAGAGCTGGATAGCTCGAACTCGGCCAAACGGAGCCCGAGGCTTCGACGATGCTGCAATGGAGACGGCGAACCAACGTCGCCAGAGAAGGGTTGGACGGATTGGACACGTCGGCGTTGGCTTGGCTGGAGAAGATCGTCGTGCCAGACACACGAGGAGGCCTGAACGCTTACCGGCCGGCGCTGCTGGCCTGAAGCTATCGACCAATACGCACGTGAGAGCAGAGAGGGGAATCTGTGTAAACGGCGACAGGCGACACGTGGACGACTGATGCGTCGACAGCTGGGACGGGCTGGAAATTTGATTTTTAGGCTGCTGTGCAAGAAAGGGCTGTTCGGATTTGTAAAAAAAAATGTAAGCAAACTTGAGGTGTTTGGATGAGAATTTATGGATGAGTTAGCAGAGAATTTAAAATAATAGTTAGTTTGGATGTTTGTAAAAGAGTTGTAAGATAGTTTTGTTATTATGAATGATGTGATATTTATGAATTTTTTAATAAAAGGTAATATATTTTTATTTGTTTATTATTTAAAATCTCAAATATTATATTTTTGCTTAAACTTTTTTTACTAATATTACTTCATTTATTTTTTTTAATTTCAACATTTTTATTTTTCGGTATAATACTTTATTTATGCTATGAATTTTACTTTATATTTTTAAAAATCACATAATAACTTGGCAAATTAATTGATTTGATGATAATTAATGAATTAATAATGATGAATCATTGATATTATGCAAATAAATAAAAGTTTAGAATCAAAACAAAATGAACTATGAAATTAGGATTCCAATTAATTAGTTTAAACTTAATAATAGTAAGCAGATGAAAAAATATTGATAAAGTTTTTTAAACAAAAAAATAAAATTGATTATGAAATTACCATTAATTTTAAATTATGAAATATACTTTTGAAATACGGAATTGATTATAAAATTATGGTTAATTTTAAATTCCAAAAAATATGTTTTTACAAAATTTTATCATACAAATATTTTTCAATTAATTAGTTGAAAAAAAATTAGGTAGGTAAAAAATATAAATAAAATTGATAGATAAAAAAAATTGATTATAAAAATACTATTAATTTAAAATTATAAAACATATTTAATTATAAAAGTGTTGAAACAAAAAATTTAAAAATGAAAATTTAAAGAAAGAAAAAAGAAAGAAAAAAAAAGGAAGAGTTATTTTAAACCGTTGTTTTGATGGAGGAGTTAATTTCAATTAAAATTAACTCCTCCATCAATTATTTTAAAAAGCGTAATATCTTTTTAAAGTATAATATCTTTTTGACTATTTTGTGTCCAAACTTATATTATATATAATACTTTTATAAAAAATATATTATATATAATACTTAACTTCTCTATCTCCAAAAAAAAAACTTCTCTGATCAAAAAAAAAAAAAATTAACTTCTCACATGAATAAAAAAACAACTATTTCTCTTGCCCCTTCATCTCTCATCTTCCTCTCTCCACACTAAAATTTTACTTAACTTCTTTCACTTTCTTTCCCCCCATTAAAATGCATACCTCACCAATTTCACAATTAAACTACTTAAATACATATTATAACTCACATATCATTAAATCACTTAAAAAATATTATTCTTTTCCTAATAATAATAATAACACAAGCTCACACTCTCACACATTAAATATTTCATTCTTTTCTTATCTTAAATGTGAAAAAAAAAATGGAAAGATATTTTTTATTTTGTAAATAAAATAATATAAAATCAATTAACCAATATTTTAATTCCAATTAAAAAGACATTAAAACTCATATAGGTAAGTTATAATGTCATTTCAATTATCTATTCAATAATCGAAAAAGGTTGTTGGCGTGTTTGCTTGAGTGATTGATTGTAATCAATGAACATTATACATGCCCTTTATATAATTTCATACATTTTTGTTTAAAATCATTGTGATGAAAACTAATTTTTATTACGGATCATATTTATTAAAGGTATATGTTAATACAAACTAATAATATTTTATTATTGTATTATTTTATTTTAAAATTGTACTTAGAGTACTAACTTTTAATACAAAATCTTGAATATGTTCAAAATAATTTGATTTTTTTTTTATAGATAAAATAGTGCAAATTTCTTTTATTTTGTTTTTAAAAAAAGATGGTTCAAGTTTCAAACCAATTTATTTGTAAATTTGTTGATGATAAATATAAAATATAAGAAAGGAAAACTTTTTGAAATATGGGAAATTATGAATGAACAATTCTACCATTTTTTTTCTTTTAATTTCTTAATATAAGAATGATTTAATTGTTTAAATAAATATTATATATTAACATTAACTTTAACCTATATTTAAAATTAATTTTATGGATTAAAATTAATATTTAATCTAAAAATAACTTATATATTTATTTTTTTTGAGAAGCAAAAATAACTTTTATATATATATATATATAAGCACAAAACTTAGCAAAAGAATGATAATAAAAGTTAATAGTCTAATTTATATATTTTTAAGAATAATATTGATCTATATATATATATTTTTTTGAACTAATAATATTGATCTAACATTTAAAAATAATAGTGGATCGTATATGTATGATTTTATCAATTTTTAAAATTATCACGATTTAAAAATTTTGAAATTAAAACTGTCAAATAGAAAGTTATAATTAAAAAATATGCTAAAATATATTACACGTGCAACACACGTATACATTTTCTAGTCTTATAAATGCTAGAGATATAATCACATTTTCAATGTGTGATCCTCAACACAATCCAAATATAAAAAATTAATATTTACATAAAAATAATACATAAATTAGAAATACAAAAGAAAATTTGTCTTTTACAAACACAATTAAATATCTATATTATTCTTGAAACAAAGTTTTAACATCTTCATCATTTTTTAATGGTTTTTATGGTTAAGGATATTTTTGAAACATTTTTAAAAGTTAAGGAGTATTTTTGAAACCAAACTTTAATGGTTTCCATCCAACTTTAACGGTAAATGCATTTTTGAAACTTTTGTTAAAGTTTATGGGCAACTCTGAATCTTTTCAAAGTTCATGGATATTTTTTACACAAACTCTAAAGTATTGGGACATTTTCTATAATTTAATAAAAAAAAAAACATTTCATTACAAATAGAGTCCAAACGAGGGAACAAACTCTCCTTAGCGCAGTAGTCTTTGGTCTATAGGTTGGACTAAGGGCACTCAAAACTAAAAACCAAAGACAATTAGCAGAAACTCCAAACACATAGAGCATCAAAAACAACTTTATATCTCAAGAACTTCTAAAATACCAAGAGGTAAAGTTAAAGAGACATTGTAAGGTTGATTTTAGAGGTGTTTTGGGAAGTATAAACTTATAACCATATCAATGAATGAGGTGTAAGATCCCACCAAAACTAGCATCAGAAGAGGTGATTTTCAAAAAAATCACCTTAACCATCTTGATGACCAATCAATTTAAAGGAAACTCCTTTTATCAACAATCTCTTTTTCTAGACACAACAACATAAATTTTTTTAATTAATTTAATACAAGAGACAACAACAGATAGAACATAATAAAAGAAAGACAAAAACATAAATCGCAAAAGAAAGAAGAGACTAAGGATCCAATGTCTAAAAAGATTTAGAAATCGAAGAAGAGGGAGAACTTTGAAGAAAGTAAGAAATAATTGGACCACCAAACGACTCAGTTCAAAAGAACTGGGGGTTCAAACCTAGTCGAAAAACTTAATTAGATTGAACCCGAACCAACCTAATAAACAATATGCTGGTTAGTAATTAATTAAGTACATAATTTGTATTTTATTGAAATTTCTTTAAAAATTGCATCAAAGTGTCAAATTTTCGTAAACTACATGATTGACACATCTATTAAAAATACATTTATAAACGCAGAGGATCAACAAAATACAAAAACTTTATGATTGACACGTATTCATTAAAACCAGAAGAATAAAATTATTTTCTTTAAAGATACAAAAATTTTAATTTAACCTAAAATAAAATATCATTATCCTTCCTTCTCTTTTGAGATGGTCCAACTTTTAGTGCACTAACTAGATGTCCTCAAATGAGTTTGACCTTTCTAAAAAATATTTTCTTTCAAAACTTTTAATTAAAATGGTTTCAGGAAAGAATTTATAATATTATAAGTTTCCTTTTTCTCAAAATGATTTTAATTAGAAGTTACATAATTATAAAAATCAAACTATCACAAAGTAAGTTGAAAATTCTTAGCCAATCACCTTAAACAACATAAATATTTCCAAAAAATGTTTAAATTCAATCTTTTTTCTTCATAAAGTGATTTTATTTTACATCAAATATTATAATTTTTTAATGTCGATATGAGCAATAACTCAATTGGCACAAGTTTTTTTTCTTAAAAAAAAACATTACAAAATTTTATTAATCATCCAAAATCACTCAAAAAAAATTCACAAGTTTTAAAATAATTTATTATTATTAATTTTTTTAGTTTTTTAGTTAATTATTATTATTATTATTTCTGATTAGGCTTTTGAATGTTATCCTCAACAAAACTCCATGCCTCTGTCTTCATGAGTTTATCTAATTTGGGAGAGTGGATGCTTCACCTGTCCTAATTTTCATCATTATTAAGACATTGGTTGCATTGCCTTTTGGGCCCTCCTAAAATAGCCCACAATTTGCACAGTGACACCTTGAATTGATAAATAAATATTATTAATAATAAGTTGATAAATTAGGGATTATAAGGACACAAGAGGATAAGAATTTCTTGTCAATCACAAGAAGTCTTAAAAGGAGATTCCTTTTAGAAGTATGGTCATCCATTACCATGCTCTTAAGAATATTTGTCAAAGTCATTTTTGGCAACTCAATACAATTATATTATCATTAAAAAAACAATAAATTTGTTGTTAGATAGTTGATTAAAGGAGTTTTTTTTTTTAATTGCCCTAAAAAACAAAAGGTGGGTTAGAGAACCATATTGATGGGATTCCTTTGAGTAAGCCTTTTTCATATAATAAGAAAACTCAAAGATAAGATGATATGGATTGGTCATATTAGTGTGCCCTTTCATTAAAGGGTTATTATCTTTAGAATTATAAAACTTTAGCTTTAGTTAAGTGGAGAAGTACATCAGTGGGGTTGGTTTAATTGACTTATTGTCCTATTCAAAGTTGAGAAGTTTACAATAACTTTAATAGCGTGATGTTTTGTAGCTATAATTTCGTTTAGTCTTTAATATAATGAATAAAGCCAATATCATTCATTCGTTGTGATTGGTCGATTCACAACTTTTGTCCTTTATACGATAAAAAAAAATCTTTTGAAAACTGCGACTATTTAATCTTATATTGATTTTCTTTTAAGTTAACACAATATTTAAGAGTTGAAAGATTCAAATTTACAACCCATTAGTTGACGATACATGTCTCTACCATTAATATAAATTCAACAATTGTGTTTGGATAAGGTTAATGAGAATTGGTGAGTTGGTTGGTCCAACCCAACCGTTGATGAAGTAACTCTAAAAAAATTCCATAAAAGTCAATAAACACTCATAAGCTCTACTCTCCAAATATAATATCGTTTTTATTCACTATTCATATATAACACCTCCATAAAAAATGAGCTTCCAAATAATTACTTTTTGCTATAACACCACTCACAACCCTCTATGGAAAGGAAAGTTTCTGTCACCTTACTTATAACCTTTTAATTCAAACAAGGTTTTATTTTTATCCAAATCCCTCCTAATCACTCTTAACCACCACCCATCATTTCTAAAACCCTCCAACCAAAGACACACAGGCTTTTATATTAGTTTAATTTAATTATAAAAAAAATATACTTACCTAATAAGCAAGTTCACAATATAAAACCACAAAAAAAGGGGACCTGACCTACCTATAAGGTCACCTAGAAAAATGGCCACATTCAAATATTTTTGCACTAGAATATATGTAATATTGTATTTGATGAAAAAGGAACCTAGCTACAAAAGGACAAATAAAAGTCAATACTAAAATTACATAGAAAAAGGAACCTAGTTCCACCTGCTCTGAAGTTTCTGGAGTCTAGGGCCACATAAACCCTTATAAAACTAATGTGTTGAGGTTATTTTTTTTTTACTTTTACCAGACTGAATTCTTCAATTAAGAAGCAAAGAAAATTTCATTTTCTTTCCTGAAAATGAAGGAGTAAAATTCAAATTTTAGTTTTTGTTTCTGTTTTTCTTGACCATGTAATTGGTATAAAAGAGAAGATTTGTCTGTCCTCTGTAGAGCAGGAGTATTATCCCAAACAGATTACCAATCTTTTTATACTGTATATGTCATTTCTCCTTTTCACTTCTTTGCCCTCCTCTTCTTACATCTATTATTTTCCTGTGAAATTACATACTTTGTCAAAGAACATATAAGATGAATATAAATCAACTACTGTTTTGTTTATCATTTTCATAAATTAAAATGTTTTGACAGCTAAAAATAGTAGTATTCGATAACTTTTTTTTAATATTGGAATTCAATTTAATTTCAAATTTTTCTTTTTCTTTTTTTTTTTTTGCTACTTCCATCTATGAATTTCTATCTTTTGTTATTCATCTTTTATAAAATTTTATATAACTGTTTAAAAAGAAAAAAAATCCAAATGAAAATATAAACTAACCATAAAGATAGAGAAAACATCACACTTTCATGCCTCTTTTTTCCGAAAATAATTGACACGGGGGTTCTTCTACAGTTTTACTTTTTTTCTTCTATTTTTTTTTTTTTCTTTTTTGAGAAATACCCCTTTTTCTTTTCAGGAGTTAACTAGAAAGTGACAAAAACAAATTTCTTGGCTTTTTCCATTTACCAGTTCTCACAATCGCACCTTAACTTTTATGAACATATTAGGTACCACTTTTTATTAGAGTTCAAGTTTTTCCCTAATTTAATTTATTAGAGGTTTTTTTTTAAGCAATAATTTATTATTAGAGGTTAGGCACAACTTTTTATAAGAGTTCAGGTTTTTCCCTCATTTTATTTATACTACAACATATTCCATATCTTGGTCTCTAGGATTTGATTCCATATTGAATTTCAAATTTTCAATTTATTCGAGATTTTTTTTGTATAGGATTTATCAAACTAAAAGTAAATTAAAGATTCCAATTAGGGAAAGGTTTGGCTGCACCCGCTGATGTGGCTCTTTCAGAGCCACAAATTTTATTTATTTATTTTTTTTATAAATTTTTTTCTTTGTGTGTGGCTTTTAAAGGGAGTGCAGTCCAAACCTTTCCTTCGAGTTATATAAGTTCTGCAACCGTACAACAGGATCCAGTTGGATCCTTCTTCCTACCCCTCCATACTTTCCTGTTGACTTAGACAACTCATTGTTGATTCCCTCTTATCCTCACATATTACTCTTACAAGAAATTGTCAATAGAGCTTAGCTCAACCAACTTAAAACATGTACACCAATAAAATCATAAGTACATTTTTTGATATACCCAATGTTTTGGCTAGTTTAAGCACAACTTGACTATTCTAGTACATATAAAACGTCTGATCCTATAACATTTAGTTGCGAAGGAAATTCGTAGGAAATTAATTTTAAGGGAAGTGACCACCATGAATTCAATATACAATTTTTTGGTTTCATTAGACCCTCTTGATTACTTGGTTAACCAAGAAGATTGGATTCCTAAAATTTGGAGTGGATGGTCTAGATTTCTAGTTTTACAATCTAGGGTCAAATATAAATTTGTTTTTGTATTTTGAAGAAAGTAAGAGTTTAGCCCTATTGTTTTGAAAATTAGGATTGTTTGATAAAGCCTAAAGAATAGTTCATGTTATTTGTAATTATTGACGAATTAAGTTTGTGAAGATAACTATCTATATGTAAATGATGTCATTTTTTCCAATCACTTTGTTATTGAGACATGAATAGTTAACTTTCATATATTTAATTCGACAACAATTACGATCGACAAAGATTATTTTTTAGATTTTATCGAACCATAATAACTAAATTCTAGTTTTTACCCTCCATTTTATTTTGTTCTTATATAGCTATGTATGCAGTCTATATAAGCCGCAATAAGAAGGATTCAGCAAACAAGTTTAAAACAGAGTGATAAATTACGAAAAGAGCAGAAGAAAGAGTGAGCTTACTGTTCTTGATTATGAACGTTCCTTGGCGCTTTCCCTGGTGGTAGCTTGCTTGAAAGCCACAGTGGGAGCAATTCTGCAGCCCCGCCTCTGATGTTCAAGCACTAATTCTCCGGCGAACCAGTTGAGCTTCTCGAAGTTGGTTTGCTCTGCAAGTCGCTTTCCTCCAAAGAGCACAGATTCAATATTCTTCTGCTTCAGAACCTCATCTGCCAATTCAATTAGCATCTTTACATTACCAGCATTGGAATTGGTACTTGAGCTAGGTTCACCCTGGCCTAAGCTCGAACCAAGTGCCTGAAACAACAATAATTATTGATTCAGTAGTAGATTATGAAGTTCACCACTTACTATTGAGTTATAGGTACAAGAACACCTTAACAAAGAAGTGGATCCTTTTGAAATGAAATTATAACATTTTTAGGGGGTGTTTGGGTCGGGAGAATGTAAATTATTATAAGGGAATAATTCTTTTATCCACATTTAGACCACCGACAATCATTCCCTTATAATCAATATTCATTCCTCCTTAATTCGTTCCTTACATAATCTCATTCATCCCACAACTACTTTTAATTCTCTCCATACTCGCTATTTTGTTGTCTCTTTATTCATTTTCTACACTTTAAATATAGTTAACAGTTCCCTCATAATCATTCATGGCACCCAAACACAGATAACTATTACTTTATAATCATTCTCTTTGCTCCAAAGACAGATAATTATTCTCCCCTTTTATTCTTTCCGTATTTTTCAGTGGCGCATAATCATTTTCATTCTCCTTTCTTCGCTCATGCTAAAATCAATTTGTACGCCTGATGTAAAAGGGAAATAGTCAATTTAAGCATCACTAACAGCTGATGAACTCACAAGAGAAATCTATGCAAAAGGAAATAAGGTAGGGAGAGAATACTCTGTAATTACAGCAGAATAAGCTCCATATTACCACCATAGTATTAGTAAAGGTGTTCTATAGTAAGAAAGTTTGGTGGAACAGTGGCAAAACAAGAACCAGTTTCCTGATACATCCATAAATGGACCCGGCTATACTGTCGACAAACTTGTGGTCAGCTTTTTGTCAAACCCCATGACTTTTCCCATCCGCATTTACTCTACCCGCACGAACAGCTATATTAATTTCCTCCCTTTTTAGGAAACTTGAAAACAAATTATTGTATGGTTTAGCTACAAAGCCTGGTTAGGCAATGGACTTGTTTATCACATTAGGCATTACTATTCTCGAGTAAACTCTTCTAATTAGGAAAAAAAATATATGGATTAGAATCTATCAGTTTATGCCTTAAACTCGGGGCTGAGTATATAGAATGAAAGGCAAAGCCAAAAACTGCCCTAGAGGGCCATATGCCATAAGTATAATAATCACTATGGGTAGCAAAACCAGCTTTCTGTATGCCAACTCGATCCAAGAAACGCCTAAAATTTTGTCCCTAACTCCCACCTACCCTTAACTAAAATGTATGACCACGAATCATTTTGTTTAATTTAGTTATCTTTTTGTAAAATTATGTCTATTTCTCAATTCTTAAAATAATTATTTGGTTTTTTTGTATTTTGAAAAGTAAGCATACAACACTTCAACCTATGAAAAAACACCTTTCTATGAGTTCCTTTACTGATATCTACCTTTTACCCAAACCAAAGTTTTCAAAAACTTGTTTTTGTTTTTGGTTAGGAAGAAAACAAATAGTTATCAAACATGGCTAAGAAATTTTAATTTGAATTTTGAAAAAATTTTCATATAACAAAACAAATTAGTTACAAAACCAGTGTAATTTATGGTAACATTTAGGCATCGTTCGTTGCAATTATTATTTGAAAAAAATGTTTTCATTAAAAAATGAGAAGCATGACAAATAATGAAAATAGTTGTGTCCACGTGGCAGATTGTTGTACCTGAATCCTCACGTAATTAGAGCTCCTGGACTGACCAAATGCCATGGCAACGGCCTGGTCCACCATGTCGGCCGAAGCCTCACCGGAGATTCGATTCACGGGCCGAATCCACTTCTTCTCCTTCCACCTTTTGACCCGACCGTAATCGCCGCAGTCCTCAACCGGCTGGCCGGTTCCTAAGGACAGAACCAGAAGGTCCTCAACTCCTCGCACGAATGGAAATTCTTGTTTGTTGTGCAACACGTGTGTAATTGCCGCCGCCGTCGGGTTGTTCATCGCCAAACCGCCGTCGATGGCCAGGCAACTGGTTTGGTTGTCAACAGACTTCAATGTTACCGGTTCAAATATGGCCGGTTCGGCCGATGTTGCTCTGCAAACCTCCCAGAGCCGGAAGTTGAAGCTATCGTTTTCTAGGGCGTCGGCGCGTGAGAACAAAAATGGAGCCGTCGTTGACAGGTCGTAGCAAGGTACCAGAACTGGTTTCAGAGTATCTTTTAGGGTTAAACTCCGTCCATTTTCAGTGAATGCTTCTTTCATCGCTTTTTCTAAAGCGGCGGTGGCTGAACCGGTGGAGTTCTTACGGTTGATTTTGAACAACCGCCCGAACAAACCTCCGTCGGAACTGGAATTGGAGCGGTAGAATCGCTGGCCTTGATCGGCCAAGAATCGCCAAGTCTCCTCTGCCTTATACATCGGTCGATTATGATCTTTGGTTCCAAAAAGCATTGCAGTGAAAATGCCTCCTACTCCGGCTCCGGCAGCAACGTCGATATAATCGGCGATTCTGGCGTCAAGATTTCCCGATTTTGTTTTGAGCGCTTGTTCGAGGTAAGCCAGAGCCTTACCTGAGAGAATCCCTCCCATACCTCCGCCATCGATGCTCAGAATGCAGACCTTCCCTCTCTGATTTCTTATCGATGAAGCGCTATGAATTTCTGTATCGGAGATCGGTTTGTCATCGACGGCGGGAGATATCGGCTTAGGAATCCATAGCTTCTGATCATCGTAGCCAAACAGAAAATTGCTCTCCAGAACCGAGAAGATTTCATAGCTTAGCTTATCAGTATCGATACTTGGCTCCAGCATTTCCTAACGAATCGATTCTTCCACAGTTCAAATCAATCAAAATTAACAAACAATCTAACAACAAGAAAATCAGCCTTTCCGTATTCGATTTGATTTTCAAGAGATTAATCCAACCTCATTCCTCGCATGCCTAGCTTGACCTCCAAACAAGAAAACTCCTCCGTTACGAAACCTCACAGAACCAAGAAAAATCGTAGAACAAGTCAAACAAGATTCAACGACCAGAAAAACAAAATTGACTTCCGCTACAAATCTCCGATTGAGAAACACAATCAAACTAATACAGCCGCGAAATTCCGAGAGAATTAATGAAAGAACACACCAAAAATCACGTCACCTTGACAAGAACGCTCAACCAACCGATTGATCTTTCAAATCACCTCCTTAACCAAAAAAACGTGTTTCGATGATCAGTATTCAGAAATCGATTGTAGTACCTGAAAGCCAAATTTCCTTCTCAACTCTAATAAAGTAGTAGCAGTAGCAGAGAAAGGCAATAGCCACTTTCTCTGACTTTTTCCATTTCTAAAGAATTTGAGCTATGAGTCTATATCATAATCAACATCATCTGTGAACAAAAAGCAAGATCGCGACCAAGAATCACTGCGAATAAACAACAAAAAGGAAAGAAATTATCAGAAACTGAAACGAATCAGAGGAAGACGAAGAAGGGGAAGAAGAAACCTGCAACAGTTGCAGAGGACTGACTCTTTTCATTTCCATTTCTACAAGAAAACTGACCTCGATGAGCGATACGGTGCCGTTTTAAATCGACTTTGTTTTTGCCGTTGTGGCATGATCTGAGAATCGACGGTTGAATGTCATGTCTTGGAGTTGTGATCGGACGGTGAAAATCGGTCGTCTAATGTTTGTCCGTGATGAACGGTAAAATTACAAAAAAAGTCCGTTATTTTTTGTTTTTTTTGCCGCGGTTCTTATTTTTGCCGTTACGTGTGGGGCCGGTGTATCGACTATCTAAACCCCGTCGGTGAAGAAGGGTAGAGTGGGCGCGCACTATTGTATTATACGAAAAAAACAATTCTTTGTTATGACGAAACTACCCTCCATTTCATTGATTAATCGAGGGAACTTTGGGGGGTGTCATTAAACAAAATATTAAAAAAAAAAAAAAATTATTGATATTCAAATCTACCATCAATAAACATGTTAATGTTTTAATCAATTTTAAAGTTTGCAATTGCTTAACAAATTTAAATGTATGACAAAGAAAGTAGTATAATAATGATATCACATATTAAATAGTAACCAATAGATTAAGAGTTGGAATTTTAAATATCATTGATTTTTTTTTAAAAAACAAATATAAATATATGTTATAATTATTGATTTTCAAATCTACCATAATAAAGTGATGATCAATTTTAAGATTGAAATGTCATTTCGTTGAAAAATTGAGTGAACTTTATTGGATTTTTTTTTTTTTTTTTTTTTTTTTGGGTTGATCTTTGGCATTAAAATTTTATTTCTATTTGATAGTTAAAACATAAAAAATGATATACTTGATATTTATTTTTGAAATTGGGTTTTAATTAATTTCAAAAATAAGAAATTAAAAGTTAATGCGAGTTTAGTCCAATAATAAATTACATGTATTTTGATTTAGATGTTATATGTTGGAATCTTCAAACCCAAATTCAAGCTAAAATACATTTCTTTTATTTAGAAAATAGGCAGCGAGATAGTCTCATAATATATATTAACAAACATTTAATCGTTTTTCTTAGTTAAGTAACATCAACTTTCTAATATACATTTAGAAAATAAGTCAAACTTTAAAAACTAGTTAGAAATTATATTCAAACATAAATCAACTTACATGCCACTCTAAAATTATAATAACCAAATTTAAATTTCTAAGAACTAAAAATGTTAAATGTAAGAAAGGAGCAAATACAAGAGCAAAAACGTATTTAGCCCCTATATTTATATTTTTAGTAGATTGAATTTGATTACAACTAATAAATCGAATCAATACACTACCACTCTTTCAATGTAATAGAGCTAAGCTAAGGTGACCTTGCTACTCTATTTGTTTGTTTTGTTTGTTTGTTTTTCTTTAAGTATTTGTCCATATTTATACTTTATGACAGTTTTTTAGTTTTCCTTTTTCTTTTTTAGTAATAATTATATTTCATGTTTTTGTTTAGTTTTATCTTCATTAAAGTAATTCATTTTAGGGACTAAAAGGTGATACGTCTTCCATTTCATTTATATACTCAAAGTTTAATTTCAATAAAACAACAAGCTTATCAGATCAAAAAATCAAATAAATGAAAAAAGAAATAAACTCATTGATAGAAGGTACTCCAATTAAAATAAAACGAATAAGATTAAATTTGGATGATTTCAAATTAGAAACCAGATTATCAACTTGATCCAAATGCTACAATGTCATTTTCATGCACCTAAGTTTGTGATTGTTGAAAAGAAAGGTTTAATGATGTATTCAATTGAATTGAAGCTAATTAGTGTTGTCAGATTGAGGAGTTGTTGAAATATCAATACATAAACATTGGTTTTGGTTTTAAATGTGCATGCCACTTAAAAGTGTTTGGTTTTTAATTAATTATTTCATTTAGCACTAATGGTTGATTAGTCAAGTCCACATATATTCATGTCTCATGTTGAGCTAAAGCTCAAGAGACAAATATCATCTTTTGTTGACTAATAAATCTCCACTATTTCACATATGAGATGCATTGTGATTGATTTTTTTTTTTTTTTTTTTTTAATTTTAGTAATATTTAAAAGGAGAGTATTGTAATTTCTTAATTATTAGATCATATAATTATGTATTATCCTATTTATGTTTGTATTCGAAGGGAAAGTTAATGAAAATCAAGTGGTTCATTTTTTGTGGTCCTCTTTAGTATCATTATAAGTGAGTTTTATTCTATATTGTCTAATCACCGTGGTAGGTTTTATTGTATATGTCATTTCATTGGGGTAGTTTTTTTATATTGCCTTTCTTATATTAATTATTTGTTTTTAGATATACTCATTCACTTTCTTTAACAATCATCTTATATATGCATTGATATTGGTGGGTGTGCACATTAATTTATATACATTTTGATTATTTTTATAGAGTAATTATCTGGTTCAATATTACATGTAATTGTCAAAATAATCGATAAAAAATCAATTTTTAAATAAGTGTAATCATCACAGATTGAACAAACTTCACTCTAATTATTTACAATTCTCTAGTATCTTATTTGACATCTAGACTTAAACTCACGATAATACTAACAATAACTTTATTAGATGATTTTCCAAAAAAAAAAAAAAAGAAGTTAAAGTGTGAATGATTATTTTATTGCAATTATTATTATTTTTTTATATAAATTTATTGAGTGGAGGTGATGATTTGAACTAATACTACTTATTCTTAACCAATGTTTTAAGTTACGTTTGCCAATCATTGATCGGTAGTTTTTTATTTTTAAAATTTAAGTTTATTTTTATTCCAATTATTTCTCAAAGAGTTTTAATCTTTTTTTAAAAGAGTAAGTGAATCATAACTCAATTTCAAAAATCAAAATAAATTTTTAGAATTAACTACTTTTTAGTTCCAAACTTTAGTTTGATTTTTTTAAAAATAAAGGTAAGATTCGATATTAAAGTAAGAAAATTTAAATAATAAAGTAATTGTTGTAAGTTTAAGTTTCAAAAATCAAATACTAAAAACAAAATGGTTAGCAAATAAAAATTTAAGTAACGAATTATGGTTAAGTTGACTACGATTAATATGATTCTTGATGAAAAAGATTGGGATATAAACTCTAGTAATTTATCTACACTATGATTTGAGAAAGATGACGAAAATGAGGATAGCGCTCAACCAATATCTTCTACTAAATGTTAGAAGTTTTATTCTTCATCCCGATTATTATAAAAAATAATAATAATAAAAAGTTGGAGAAAGATGGCCAAGAGAAAAATGAGTGCGACTGTCACGAGGCTAAATATGTAATAGTATAAGGGGTGTTTGTTTGTCCGATTTAAGAATGATTGAAATTGAGTATTTATTAATTATTTTTTTAAAAATTACAATTAAATGAGAGTTTCTAATTACTGAAAATAATTTATTATTTCTAATTATTTAAAATAATTTCTCATTTTTAATCATTCATTTTTAATTATTCAAAATAATTATTTATTCTTAATTACTCATTTTTAATCATTCATTTATTTTAAATCTATATCTAAACAGATTATTATCACTAACTCCTCGAAAAAAAAACTGCATTCAAACTAACTTTTATAAAAATCTCAATTTTTGACTCTCCAAATAATTCCTCGAACTAACTCTTCATCCAAAAGTTCATCCAAACACCTCTTAAGAGAACGTTTCTCGAAACTTCCAAAAAAAAATTTAATTTAACTTAGTTTTTGCATAAAAAGGAAATGAAAATATATTAAAAAAAAAAAAAAAGAAAAGAAAAGAGAGCTCCCCATGGTGAGAGAATGAATGTTCACCAAGAAAATAATTGGGCTAGGCCGTGTGAGATTTGGGGAGGCCCAACTGAATTGTAGCAGAAAAGGCCCATCTTTTGTTCTGGTCCAATGCGTGTCGATTGTGCAATTTTGAAATCAAGTCTCTTGAAATTGGACGGACCCCACGGAATGAACTTAATCCACCAGTGTTTAGTCATGTTTTCTTCCCAAGTTTGGTGTGAATCTTGAGTTTCGCTTGCTCGTCGGATTTTCTCTACTACGAGCAAAAGGAGGAAAGGCTAGAATCAAGAGAAGAACTACAACCTGTCTTGGATCGGAGATTCTTGCACTTCGAAAGAAAGCATCTTCGACTAAGGTTATAGGTCATATCGCCTGATACTATAACATTTGGTTGTTAGAAATCCGTAAGAAGTTAATTATTAAATAGTTAGCCACCATAAATTAACAAGTTATTATCCCACATGCATTTTACCCTAGTTGATCATAGTAGACATAATTCAAATAATCAATGCACCTACAAAATCTTTAGGTCA
Organism: Sechiopsis laciniata; assembly: GCA_037833695.1. Classification (NCBI taxonomy): domain Eukaryota; kingdom Viridiplantae; phylum Streptophyta; class Magnoliopsida; order Cucurbitales; family Cucurbitaceae; genus Sechiopsis; species Sechiopsis laciniata. The sequence continues at coordinate 27,847 of JBBMKA010016133.1, forward strand.
ACGCAATTGAAAAAAAAAAAAAGAAAAGAAGAATTGCTTATTCCTCGTCTCTCATATAAGTTTCATAATTATAAGAATTAGTTCTATAAGCTATACATGACTCAATGGAACTATTTTACAAATAATCCCTCATGGATTGATTGGCGCTGCTCTTGTTTTCTTTGCGGGAACAAGTTCTTCTCAATGAAATGGGCAGAATGGCTATCCCAATTCAAAAAATATGCACGAGTTTCAGCATCTTATCGATGGCATCCCTTGGATTGACGGGTATGAGCAGTTTTGATGCAGAATAATTTTGGAGCAGGGATGTTTCCCAGTTCACTATTGATAATACTATGTTAGGGGATTTCTTTTAGTAGAGTCGCTGTTGCCCATGTTTTCTTGCGTTACGCTTCCATGGTTGCCAAGTTCGGGCCGGGGAGATCCTTCTCCAATCATTCAATCTTCAATGGCTTACATTGTATCATTGCCTCTCAGCTCAGAGCAGTTCTAATTTTTGGGACAAAATTCAATTATAACATATATGCTTTCAAGAAGAATAAAACTTGTTATTACTTTTATGTCTTGATAATGGATTTTTGAAACAGTTTTATAAACTAAACTAGAATATTGTTTTGAAATCAACCACCCAACCACAAGTTTGTTTGATTTTTTAATTTATTTTATACATAAAATTGATGCAGTAGTTTCTTATTGTGTGTGGGGAACAGGTTTACTACAGGGAATTAAAATGTTAGCAGTTCAGTTTGGAGGATGGTTTGCAATGGAGGGTGGAGGTCTTTTCTTTGGTATATCATGAAGTAATACTAGGTTAAATTAATTGATAAATTTGTTTTATTTGCTATCATTACTTTGTACCCATAATTTGTGAAAGGATGGAGTTATAGCCCTCATTAGGTTGATCAAGTCTGATACTTCAGCCTTCTCAAAAATAAAAAAAAGAAGAAAAGTCTGATACTTCAGCAGTTCTGTGTGCTTATTTTGGCATAATGATCAAATGGGGACCTTCGAAATCTAAAAGTAATGTGTTGAATATATGATAATCACCTATTTAGAAATTAATTTCGATAGATTTTCATGATAATTAAATGTAGTAGGGTGAGACGGTTGTTCCATGAAAATAGTCAAACCACTGATTTAAGCATTAAATTCTTTCAACGGTCTCCCATCTTAAATAAATTAGAATGCTCTTCTTGTTAACTATTTCCCCTACTTTTGTCCTTTCATTTTTCTGCTGGACAGAGTTAGAATCAGCCAATGTATTTGCTTCAATAAATTTAAAAAAAAAGTAAATTATAAGTTTTGTCTTTATAGTTTGAAGAAAGTTAGAGTTTAGTCCTGCAGTTTAATAAAATCTCGTTTATAATCGTTGAGGAATTGAGTATGTGAAAGTTAGTTATTCATACGTCAATGATAGCAGTGTGAGTTAAGTGACTTATTGGACAAAAAAAATCAACATGAATAGCTAATTTTCACCTACATAATTCACGGTGATTACAAACGACAAGGACTAAACTTTAAATTTTATCAAATCATAGAGACTAAAAATTTAATTTTTAAAATCATAAGAACTAAATTCTAATTTTTGAAAGCATAGAGACTAACCCCTAACTTTCTTCAAACCATCAAATTTATAAATTACCCTAAAAAAAACAAGAGCATCATTTATGACAGTTTTTTTTTTTTTTTTTTTTTTGAGCTTTATTTTTTTTATTATTATTATTTTTTTTTTGCTGAACACCTGCAAGAACTTTCCACACAAGAAAAAACGTGCTATTGTTACGACCCAAAATTCCAACGGCTAGTTGCTGACCTTGCATTCTTGTTGCAATGGCTCTTCCTGTAATGGTCTTACCCTGACTTCCTGAATATCTGTGCAGTTATGTGGTTAGGTGAATCTCTAACCCATACCTCTTAATGTAATCTCTACCTAATCATTTTCACGAGGTGTATTTATTTCTTTTCATCGGTATCAGTTTAATTACTCATTTTGTAACAAATAGAAAGTATTGAATACAAGAGAAAGCTATAAAAAACCTTTCTGCTTTTTCGCACATCTCCTTGTGTAGCTTTTCTGTTTTTGTTCTTAGTATCAAAGCATGGCTGATCCACAAATGGCCAAAGGAGAATCTGCTAGCTCGAAAGAAATAACAACCGACTCTCAAACTCCAAAGATGGCAAAGCAGAAGGAATACGACCCCTATGACAACAAGGCTGAGAAAGGTAAAATTCTTGTTAAACACAAGGATACACTAGTGGGCTATCTAGCCTGTTCAGTCCTCATGACTCAAACAATCACTATCAAGCTAGATAGAAACAACTTCCTTCTATGGAAGAGCATTGTTATGCCGCTGCTAAGAAGTCACAGAATAGTTGGATACCTTGACGGTACCATTCCCAAACCAAGCGGAACCATCTCTGTTCCACCCTCTGAAGATGACCCGAAAGGATTTACTTGTGCTAATCCTGAACTTGATGTCTAGGAGGCTACTGACAACCTCATAGTCAGCTGGTTGTACAACTCTATGTCCTCTGAGATGGTTGCCCAGGTGATGGGATATGATACTGCTACTACTCTCTGGAAAGCAATCGAGGATTGCTATGGCCATTACTCCCGGTCTCAAGAAGATCAGAATCGAATGTTGCAGCAGACTAGGAAGAGTGGCATGAAGATGGAAGAGTACCTGACCAAAATGAAGACTTACCATGACAAACTCATTCTTGCTGAACGATCCATGGATCTGCGCACATTAACCTCTTATGTCTTGGCTGGTTTAGATGAGGAGTATAACCTAATCGTCTGCGTGCTTAGAAGCATCGACATCGATTGGCTTAGCCTGCAACATGAGCTTATCCTTAAACCAGGTATCTATTAACTCTGTCTCTTCAGATGTGTCTTAGGAAACGCCAGGAATAAACTTCTCAAGCTTTAAAAATGGGAACTCTCATGGAGGAAGTTATCAGCAAAAGAACTATCAAATAAGCAACCTTATTCCAGAAGCAAAATGTGGGAAATGGAAGAATAAAGGAAGATAATCCCCCTACAACAAAGTCATCTGTCAGATATCTAAGAAACTAGGCCATGAGGCCTCCAACTGCTACTACCGATATGAACCCAAGAAGAACTCTACTTCTAATCCTACTCAACCTGCTGTTCAACACCCAAGATCATACACTGGGACAGCTCTTATGGCCTACCCAGAGACCCTACAAGACCCCGGCTGGTTCCTCGACAATGGTGCAAGTGACCATGTCACCTCCCACATTGGACGACTAAACTTGTATGGTGAATCCTCAGGTAATCATTCTATTA
>JBBMKA010016174.1:0-65008 GCA_037833695.1 Sechiopsis laciniata
TTTCTGTGGTTTTTCCACCAGGTAACTTGGGACAGCACCGGGACGGCTAGAGGAGTAGCTGCATGATCATGGGAGCCACCGGCACTCTATTGTTATGTTATTTCTGTTTTCAGTTTCAGCATGTAGTTAGACATGGAGTCCTTAGGAAGTTTTTATACGTTGTCTTTGGAACTATTGAAAATGCTGTTTAAAATACTGGCCCGGATTTCTATTTGAATTATCTATTTATTTATGAAATGTTTTATCTATAAGGATGTTTAGTTTTCATGTTTGTTTTAAATGTGTCTTTTACTTCCATGCATGCTGAGTAAGGACCGGTTTAGGACCACTTTTCGGGTCGGGTCTTTACATTAATACGGCGCAGCCATAGATTTTTCGGTGATTGTAAACTTTCATGGGAAGATTTCTTGCTAGCCATGATTAAACAAGAAGAAGAGGCCAAAGCTCTAAGTCACGAGGAAAAAATAGAGAAGGAACAAAGGAGACGTTATCGGCAGCAGGAGGAGACTTGGGTAAAGGTCGCCGCCCTAGAAGTTGAGATTAAGGAAAAAGAGGAGGACAGATTATAAAAGATGCGATTTCAGCAGCAGGAGGAGACCTGGGCAAGGTCGCAGCCCTGGAAGCTGATTTAAGGTAAAAGAGGAGGACAAATCGCAAAATATGTGATATCAGCAGCAGGAGGCAGCCTGGGCAAAGTTTGCTTCCCTGGAATCTAAAGCCATGAACAAAATTGGAAAAGCAAAAGGAGATTTCAAGGTTGACACTGAGCAAAACACAATGAAGGAAAGCCATAGTGAGGATGAATATCTTCAACAATTCAACAATGTGCATAATGAACATACAGAGCTAAATATCAGGATTTCGCATCACTCCAATAGGGGGGATGCAAAATCAACCATTTCGCAAGAAGATAATGTTTGCGCGTTTAAATCGTAGATTACTAACAATTGTACCTGTAGTTTTTACGCTACCAGAACCACAAGCATCGCAGGAATTGATTAGTTGAGAAAGTGACACTTGGGCAATTCAATTGAGCTTCAATTCGATGCTCCATACCCTATCAATGCTGGTAGTGGTAGGAAGTATACGCATCAAGGCGCATGACAGAGAAAGGCAAGAGAAGGCTATCAAAGAGGGTTTCGCTCTGAAGATATATAAATAGCCCAAACAAGGATAACTATACCAGACAGAATTAGCACGAGGTTCTGCCCAGATCCTGCTCAGCAGCATTCCTGGAATGCAAAAATCCAGTCTTTCTGACTTTGTGCACAATTTACAGCAATTTTAGAATAAGTATTTCCATATGTGGAGTTTTTTTTTCGTGCAATTTAAATTTCAGTAGTTTTAGAAGGAATCGGTTTGATTAGGAAAGTATTGCTGCATAATTTAAATTTTTCTTTTTGTTATTATCCCTTTCCTTGTACATGGGTTTTCAAATCTTCAACAACTCTATATAAACCCTGTGAAAGGAAGAGTCAATCACAAAATTTCGAACCCTTAGACTACAAGTGCTAATTCTGGCAATGACTTCCAATCGTAAAGTCTGTAGTAAGAACATGGTTGATGAGCGCAAACGATTCTGAGATTTGACACCTCTAGGGCATTAAATCAATAAGATATCAGCTGATGCGCAAGAACCAGAGGTCAGGGAAAGTTCGCATCGACGACAAATCCAAAGTGGTAAGTTCTTTGGGAAAACAGAAGGAATGGGGAAAATTTTGACCCCTTATGTCCTTGATGATAGCGATGAAGAAACCCACAGTACAAATCACCTGGTATTGACGATAAAACCCGCAGAGGATTATCTTCAGCATAGGATAAGCTAAAGAGAGGAACGAGATGAGCTTTTCATGATCCATGGCAGCAATGGAAAAGCACTATGAATGGCCTGAGCTTCCAAAGCAGATACTCAATGCAGAGCAGGGCAATCGCAGCGGCAATGTAGAACCTTAGATGAACGTCCTGCTATCTTATTTTCCTTATTTCATTTATTTATTTCCTTTCGCATGCATTTCACTAGTAGTCGCAATTTAAATTTGATAGGATCATGCATCTAGATTGGTTAAATTCAAACGTTGATCTATTTTCTTGCTTGATTATCTAATAAATTAGTAATTTCCCTTTGAAAGCTTAAGATAGCATTATTATTGCAAAACCAAGCTTAGCAGAAAACACACTTTCATTTAGAAGAATTCTTAAGTTCCCCTTGATCCAAGCCTAGCATTAGAATAATCCTTATCATGAAAAACAAAGAAAACCAAAATTTCGCTAGGAAGTCCTAGAGCTTGAGATAGAGTACTGTAATCACAATAATAGCTAAGTTTTGGGGAACTAAGCCTCACCTTCATTGAGACAATGAAAACTTTAAGTTTGGAGGTGAGAGTAGCCTAAGGAGTGAATGCTGAAAAGAAAGAGCGATCGAAAGCAACATTTAGACTAATATATATATATATATATATATAATAAAGATCAACATATTCTAGGCAAAATAAAAGTTTTTTTCAAAGCGCGATTAAGCCTTAGGGCTCTTTAAGTATTTTGCTGTCTATGGAAAGCGCAAACTTGAATTCTGCTGCTTAGGTGAATTTTTTTATGCTCAAACAAGACATCTTAAGAACTATGGAATTATAGACATGAGTGCAACCCGAGAGGAATGCGAAAAGCATAGCAGAAATTCTCGAAGGATATAAGGGCCTAGAAAGTCTTGACAGAATATGTTGGGTAAACTTAGACTAGAAGTGATTACGTATAAAAGATTGAGTAATGAGAAATACTTGCGATGAGGAACAATCTGTCAGTCATGGTAAGGAAGATTTTAAACAAAACCTGAATCTTTGGGAAAGTTTGAAGACTAAAAAATGGAAGAAGGTTATTGCTAAGAAAATGATATGCAGTAAGACTTGTTGATTTTAGGTTTGAAAAGAGGAAAAGTTGATCTAACTATTAGAATAAGCTAACTAGCAGCATGCATTACTTGGGACAAACAATGATTTTAAGTTTGGAGGTTTGATAGCTTTCAAATAGAGCATATTTTAGGCTGCAATAGTTTGCTTTATTCTCAGGATTAAGGGAAATAAATGAGCATCAGTAGGAAATTGCAAGCATAAATCATAGAAATCAGCATGCATTCATAAAGTAGCATCAGAAGCACAGTTCATGGATTAAGTACGAATATTGTACGACTTTGCGCTAAAAAGACTATTTAATGCAAGACATGCTAAACACTTATGCTGGAGGGACAAAGCAATGCCAGCGGTAACACACAAAGAAGACTCACACGTTACACAAGGCGGTCACGCTCGAAGTATGACACCAACAAGGAAAGAACAGAGAATCAATCAAGCAATTAAGTTGGTGTCAATCAAATAAAGTTGGTGTCAATCAATTAAGTTGGATTCTCTAGCTCACCTAGGCTTGTTGATCAAGTAAATCAACTCTATAAATTACCAGAGGAAGTCGACGTTTGGTGAGCTGGTCGGATGGCCAGAATCCAATCCATGCGAGAAGCAACTGGTGGTGTTCGTAGGAGCCAATGACAAGAGGACTGCACACTTCACAACCGAGCCAATTCCAATTTCTATTGTTTTCTAGGAGTAGTTGTAGTTATAAACATCTCGTAGTCATAATAAAATTAGATGGTTTAAACTTCTTACTTGTGTTTATATCTATGTTGCGTTATAGGAGTTTTGCATGAATATGCTAGAGTAGAAGCATGTTAGGAGTATAGGTTAAAGAGTTTTACACTGCTGCATTATTATTTTATACATATCTATCGATTAACTACCCACGTATATAACTTTTAGTGAGTTCGAAAGAAGGAACAGCACGGTGACCTAGTATGCTACAATAGGTTGAAGGCAAGTATTTGCATCATTTAGGGAGTTAGGAATAACCTCACTATTGCTCGCGTCGCCCCGAGTTAGTATGGAGTTTGCAGCAGAAGCTAGTTCTGCTGTAAATCATTAAGTACGAAAGTACTTATTGGTAGAGGAAATCGAGAAACTCGATAACTAGTTTTGCGCTCTTAATACCTTCTACAATAGTCTATTTATCACTACTCATTGCATTCATATTTATTACTGTTAGCATTTGCTTCATTTTATTATCAGCATCAAAAGAAGAACAACACCTATCTCAACCATACATTTACTTTTTGCACAACTTTCGATTTAGCAATATTAGTTCTAGACATCAATCTCTATTGGATCAATAAAATTATATACTTATTACTTGCTGCAATTCGACAGCATACACTTGGGCGTAAGCGATTATGAGATTTACTTAACAGTTTAACTCTGAATTAATTATTACGATTATATTAGCACTCGAAACGTTCCAATCAATGGCTCTCAAATACACTTGAGCGTAAGCGATTCGACATCAATCTCTGTTGGATCGATAAAATTAGTTCTAGACATCAATCTCTGTTCGATTTAGCAATATTACTTCTAGACATCAATTTTGTTGGATCGATAAAATTATATACTTATTACTTACTGCGATTCGACAGCATACACTTGGGCGTAAGCGATTCTGAGATTTACTTAACAGTTGAATTAATTATTTCGATTATATTAGCACTCGAAACGCTCCAGTCAATGGCTCTCAAATAGAGGATAAATTAGGCTACTTTGTTCAACATTTTTCTAAGGTTCAAGGGAAATAGTTAAATAGTTAATAGCAAAAGGTGAATAAAACTGTTAGAAGTTGCACACATTCACTATTTAGCATTAGAAGTTTAGCATTGCATTTTCTGCATGAAAAGAAGAATAAATTTCACTAATATACAAATATGCAATGCAGGGACACGAAACTAAGATGCTGGAGATAGAAGCTTTTACGGAATGCAACAAAGAGGGAGACAAAAGCAATATAGCGCATTTAAGAGACAACCGCATTCGAAGAATCACGCCAAAAAGGAAATAACAGATAATCAATTAGCATGAAATCTGTCTTAACTCAAGAAATTCCAGCTTAAATCAAGAAATCAAGCATTGATTAATACAATTCTAGAACCTTTCGAACTTACTCACCAAGTAATTCGACCCTATTTAAGGAGCACTACAGGCCAAAATAAAGTATCTGGTCAGTTGGCTGGGAGTCACTTCACTCTGAGCAATTCACTTTTAAGGAGGGAAATCAGAAGGTGCTCGTGGAAACCATTGACAATGGAGACTGCACATCTACAACAACTGCACCATTTCAATTTATTTCTTATTGTAGTAGGAGTAGTGTAGCTTAGACGATTTTCGTAATGATAATTCTGCATTTGAAACTTATATTTATGTTCAGCATGTTTTCGTAATTTACGGCATTGGGTGGAATTTGGTATGTAGAATACGTGTTAGGACTGCAGGTGATAGAATCTTATGATGTTGTATTTTTATGTTAAGTATGCGTCAACTAGCTACCCACCCATGCTAACCACTAGCTAACTCGAAAGAGGGAACTGGCAGAAGGCCCAGTAGAATACATTAGGTCAATGCAAGGTCTCTCGCATGTTCGAATAGTTAGAAATAACTTTACTACTGCATGCATCACCCGAAACTCAGTATGAAGAACCACAGCAGAAGCTAGGTTCGACATAAATCAATGGATGCAGAAGCACACATTAGACTAGGAAGCATGATATTTAACTTACCGTTATTGCATTTCACTAATCCAATTATTTCATTTCATTTTCATATTTACAAAAACCAAACCGAAATCAACCAACACTAGTAGAATTTCAAGAATAGATGGCGGGCGAAGCCCCCCATTATTTAAAACAAATGGCTGACATTAGCCAGCCATCAATTTAACTGACATTGTAGTCAATTGATGGCGCCACAATGCCACAAAAAACCTGTAAAGTCACGCGCGTTTGCATAAAAGGTGGCGAGCATGTCCGACACCAATACTCATTAAATTTGGGCACTCATGCCCGCCACCAAAATTTTTCTATGGCGGGTCTTTCATGCCTACCACCAATTCTGATATTTTAAAAAAAAAAAAATCCCCCCGAAAGGGGTCTCAAGTAGTTATTTTAAAATGGTCCCATCATTTGTGTCCGCCATTAAAAGACATTATCACTTTATGAAAAAAGGCATATATTGTGCCCGCCATTAAAATATATTATCACTTTATAAAAAAAGCATATATTGTGCCTGCCATTAAAAGACATTATCACTTTATTAAAAAAGGAATATATTGTGCCCGCCATTAAAAGTCATTCTACTTTATAAAAAAAAAAAAAGATCATTAAACAACAATCTAACCATTTCTAAACTTTCCTAATCGCCAAATTTCTAACTTCTAAACAATATTAAACCCTTTTAACTAAAAATCTAATCGCCACTAACTCATGCATGGAATCCTAACTTCTAACTTCTATAAACACATACATGGATATGCATTAGAAATTTCGGCAACAAAACAGCACAATAATGCGATGCTAAAAAATTTTACCTATTATATAATAAAATTTCACATGTATATAAAATAATGTAAAATCAAGTATACAATAAATGAGACTTTGTCCTTCCAGAAACTATGTACATATGCACATCAATATCTAGATATTCAATTAACATCTAAACTACAACTTTGAAGTTATTGAGCATAATATAAATGGGACTAAATTTATTTCTCCATACCTAAACAAAGAACAAACCCTAATTTTGTATCAAATGTCTACCTATGAATTCTTCTCATTCTACTCGTACCTGATCAATCTGGGCTTAAGTAAATGAGTTCGGGCTGGTGCTGAACTACAAATATTACGACATATAATTAAAAACACCAAATTAGTGTATCTTATATATATAATTATATTTAATATGAATGTATAAACAAATCTTACAAGTTTCAATAGGTGTGTGGATGTGTTGTATACCATCTTCCGTATGAATAGTTGGACGTAAAATCCCCATACTATTGGTCCAGTTTGTTCAGAGTACTAGTGAAAAAAAATAGTTACATCCTTAGTACGATAATTCAACATGACAAAAAATGACTAACAAAAGAATTTGATTCAAATTTACTTTCGCCCATTTCTAATTTAATTTTATGGTCCTCGACGTGTGTTTTAATTGCCATATTCGGTGGCACTATATTAATAAAGTTGAAACTTTAGGATGATAAAATAAATTCAAAGTTCAAAAGTTTATTAATTTAGAAACTTACGTATTTACGATACGGACTAAACTATCGTTGAACGGATTTTGACCTAGCGAATTGAAAACATATACCATATTTTCAGCAGTAATTAGGACGATCAAAATTCAGTGGTGCCTATACAATTTTTAACGAATATTGAAATTCTGATATAAACATATTTAATAGGTATAAAAAATAAAAAAAATTTGGTACACTTACCCCGTATTGAAGGGAAAGATTACACGTTGATTAGGATGCACCAAATTTCTACGCTCTCTACTTCAGTGAAAATTATCCAAATGACCGTGCCCTAGATGGTTTAGAATACGTCAGCTATTGATCATACAACTCTCGACTTCTGTGCACTGTGTGGAGGTGACCATGCGTACAAGTGTGACTTGCATTTCGGGTGATAATATAAATGTGCAGTAATTAACTCAGAGCATAACCTATTGCTAAGTGTGACTCGGAATCGTTACGCACAAGTATACGCGGTCAGAATGCAAATAGTGATAAGTATTTATATTTTATCGTTCTCCACAGGGATTGATGTCTAGAGCTAATACTATTAATATGAGAGTTATGCAAATAAAGTAAAGAGTGGGTTTGAAGTTGTTGTGTATTTTGATTATAGATGCTAATAGTGATTAAACATGGATGCCAACAATAAGTAAATGTGAATGCAATAAGTAGGGATAAGAAGATAGCTATAGAAGATATTAAGGGTGCGGAACTAGTTATCAAGTTTCATGCTTCCCTATCCTAATAAGTACTTCCGCACTCAATGATTTATGGGAGACCCAACTTCCGCTGCGATCTCCATACTAACTCAGGGCAACGCAAGCATTAGTAAAGTTATTCCTAACACTTCGAATGGTGAAAAGCTTTTCACCCAATCCTAACTTAGCATGCTAGATCATCCTGCAGTTCCTTCTTCTGAACTCACTCCAAGCTACATGCGTGGGTAGCTAATCGACACATGTATACTAAATAAAAATACAGCAATGTAAAACATAATAACCTACACTCCTAACATGCTTCTACAAATGAATCCTCACTGAAAACTCCTAAAATGCAGCATAGCAATAAACAAAAGTAGAAAGACAAAATCAACCAATTTTATTACTACTACTAAATGTTCACAACTATAAATACTCCTAAAAAAAAAAAAAAAATTTAGAATTGGTGCGGTTGTAAAGTGTGCCGTCCACTTTTCATCGGCTCCCACGAACACCACCAGATGTTTTTCCTTGAGATTGGCATTTGGCCAACCGACCCGCTCACCGAACCTTGGCTTCCCACTTGCTATTTATAGAAATGAATTACTTGGTCAGCAAGTTGAGGTGAGCTGAAAAATCTTCATTAATGCAGGATCTCTTGATTTTCACTGGGATTTCTTTGATTGATGCTCTTTTAATTGCTTGATTGATTCTATGTTTGTTTCCTTGTTGGCGTGATTCTTCGAACGTGACTTCCTTGAAATGTGCAATTGCGCTGAGTGGGTCGTTGTTCGTATTGATTCGTCCTTCCAGCTTCAGTAATGTACATCGAAAATCAAAACTTGCGACCTCAAAACAATCCTTACTCGAATACGTATGATATGAGTTAAAAGAACAACCCAAATTTTTCTTGTGGAGGGTAAAACGACAATGCTAACCAAACCAGGCAACAAAGATCAAATCAACCACCAGTATTTGGGAATAACCAACAACAAAATTATACTCAAACACAAGCCCAATGCTAAAGGACTACATAGCTAGAAATGATGCTTCGATGTTGGACCATCGGACCTTGCTTAAGTCTCAACAAGTAACTCTGCAAATGTTGGAAGTACAAATAGGACAAATTGCAGTAGATGTTAAGTATAGGCACCAAGGTTAACTTCCTTCAGACACGAAAAGCTCTAGGAAAAATAGCAAAGAGCAAGGCAATGCGATTACGTTAAGAAGTGGGAAATCTCTGATTGAGAGCGAGAAAGTGAAAAAGTATTAAGAAACCTTAGCCTCCAATGATGCTGGAAAAGAAAAAACAACTGGAGGACATTGAAGTTGCAAAGGATAAAATAGAAGAACCTACGATGAGACGTGAGGCCAGGGTTGTAGCCAAACCACTTCCAATTTATCAACCACCACCGCCACTGTACCCTCAAAGGATTAAAAGGAAGAAGAATAAAATGCATTTTGAAAAATTTCCAGATATCTTAAAGAAAATACATATTAACATTCTGTTATTAGATACGTTGCGACAGATGCCAAACTACATGAAATTCCTTAAGGATGCTCTTAGCGATAAGAGCAAGTTCAAAGAATTCAAGGTGGTAGCGCTAAACGAGGAATGTAGTGTGATTATCTAGAATGAAATTCCAATGAAGAAAGTTGATCCTTGGCAATTCACTATTCCTGTGAAAATTGGGAACAACTATATTGGGCGTGCAGTCTGTGATTAAGGAGCTAGCATCAATCTTATGTCCCTATCCATCTACAAAAAATTTGGGATAGGTGCAGCCAAACCTATGACTATCACGATTCAACTTGCTGATAGGTTAATTACTCGTCCTATTGGAAAATTGAAGATATCTTAGTCCAAGTCGATAAGTTCATCTTTCCAGTAGATTTCATCATTGTAGATTATGAAGCAGACAAGGAAGTGTCGATTATTTTAAGAAGACCCTTCCTGAAAACTGGTCAAACCTTAGTGGATGTGTACAAAGGAACAATTATACTGAGGATGAATGATGAACAGATTCAATTCAACATCTATGATTCAATGAAGCAAGCTGATGCGGAGGAAAATTTCAACGCCAGCCAAATAGAAGTGCTAGTTAATGAAGCAATGAAGGACGTGCAGAAATTAGGAATGTTAAACATTATCATCGAAGAAGAACAAGATGACAGCTCAAACATTGCACTAAGATATCATGTGATAGAAGAAATTTACCATTATGAGGCACTTGATGTCACAAGAAGAACTAGTCCTCCACAATGCTCATCGATTGAAGAACCTTCAACCCTCGAACTAAAACCTCTTCTTGTGCATCTAATGTACGCTGACGTAGGCAAAAAGGAAATGCTTCCAATTGTCATCTCATCGCAACTAACTCCAAATCACGAACAACTCCTTTTAGAGTTACTTAAACAGCACACCAAGGCGATTAGATGGACTTTGGCGAACATAGAAGGCATCAGCCCTACATTTTGTATGCATAAAATCATCCTCAAGGAAGTTGCTGCAAAATCAGTCGAACATCAAAGACGTCTAAACCCGCCATGAAGAAGGCAGTAATGAAGGAAATAATAAAATGGCTAGATGCAGGAGTAATTTATCCTATTTTAAATAGCCAATGGGTTAGTCCTATTCAGTGTGTGCCAGAGAAATGAGGCACCACAGGCATCCGAAAAAAAAAAAAGAGTTATTTCTAACTAAGATAGTAACTGGATGACGAGTATGCATGGACTATCGAAAGTTAAATAAAGCAACCAAGAAAGATCATTTCCCTTTACCTTACATAGACCAAATGTTGGATTACATCGCAAGAAAGGAATATTATTACTTTTTGGACAGATATTCGGGCTACAATCAGATTACCATCGATCCTAAGGATAAGAAGAAGACCACTTTCACTTGTTGGTAGCTCTCAAATAGAGCACATTTTAGGCTACTATAGTTTGCATTATTCTAAAGATCAAAGAAATAAGCGGGTGAAAATAGTAAATTGCGAGTAAAAACCAATGGAAGTTGCATTCATTCATAATTTAGCATCACAAGGGCAGCTTCACGATTTAAGTAGAAATATTGAATAAAATGCACTAAAAATTATGCAATGCAGGAATACACAGAACGTTTACGCGAGAAGGACGAATCAATACGAACGACAATCCACTCAGCAAAATCGGCATTTACAAGGAAGTCGCATTCGAAGAATCACGCCAACAAGGAAACAAAAAAAGAACCAATCAAGAAATTAAGAGAGCGTCAATCAAAGAAATCCCGGTGAAAATCAAGAGATCCTGCATTTATGAAGATTTTCCAGCTCACCTCAACTTGCTAGCCAAGTAATTCATCTCTATAAATAGCAAGAAGGAAGCCAAGGTTTGGGGAGCTGGTCAATTGACCAAACGCCAATCTCAAGGAAAAGCATCTGGTGGTGTTTGTGGGAGCCGATGACAAAGGGACTTTACACTTTACAACCGCATCAATTGCAACTTTTATTGTTTTTCTTAGGAGTAGTTATAGTTGTGAACATTTAGTAGTAGTAATAAAATTGGCTGATTTTATCTTTCTACTTGTGTTTATTGCTATGCTGCGTTATATGAGTTTTTTGTGAGAATTCATTTATATAAGAATGTTAGGAGTGTAGGTTATTATGTTTTACACTGCTGTATTTTTATTTAGTATACATGGTGATTAGCTACCCACGTATGTAGCCTGCAACGAGTTCGAAAGAAGGAACTGCAGGATGATCCAGTATGCTACGTTAGGATTGAGTGTAAAGATTTTTACCATTCAAAGTGTTAGGAATAACCTTACTAACGCTTGCGTCACCCTGAGTAGTATGGAGATCGTAGCAGAAGCTGAGTCTGCCATAAATCATTAACTGTGGAAGTACTTATTAGGATAGGGAAGCGTGAAACTTGATAACTAGTCCTACACCCTTAACATCGTCTATAGCTGTCTTCTTATCACTACTCATGCATTCACGTTTACTTATTGTTAGCATCCATGTTTAATCATTGTTAGCATCCATGTTTAATCATTGTTAGCATCCATAACCATAACACATAATAACTTCAAAACCCATTCTTTACTTTATTTGCATAACTGTCACATTAATAGTATTATTTCTTGACATCAATCCTTGTGGAGAACGATAAAATATAAATACTTATCACTTACTGCATTCTGACCGCGTATACTTGCACGTAAGTGATTTCGAGTCACGCTTAGCAATAGGTTATGCTTTGAGTTAATTACTGTACATTTATATTAGCACCTGAAATGCCAGTCACTTGTCCTTATGGAATATTCGCATTCAGAAGAATTCCTTTTGGGCTCTGTAGTGCCCCAGCAACATTTCAAAGATGTATGATGTCTATATTCTCTGACATGATAGATATCAAGGAAATTTTCATGGACAACTTCACAATGTTTGGAGATGATTTTTCCAACTGCCTCAAAAATCTGAAGAAGGTGTTACAACGCTGCGAAGAAACGCATCTAGTTCTTAATTTGGAAAAGTGTCACTTCATGGTGCGCGAAGGCATTGTCTCAGACATAAAATTTCAAAGGCTGAAATGGAGGTTGATCAAGCAAAGATGGAAGCTATTGAAAAACTTGACCCTCTGAAAAACGTTAAGGGAATGCATAGTTTTCTAGGCGGCCACGTGGGTTTCTAAAGGCGTTTATTAAGAACTTTTAAAAATTGGGTAACCAATGTGCGAGCTCCTAGAAGTTGACTGCTCCTTTAAATTCGATCAAAGATGTCTTCAAGCTTTTGAAAAGCTGAAGGAAATGCTGACTACTGCTCCTATTATGATATCGCCTAACTAGGAGAAACCTTTCGAACTTATGTGCGATGCTAGTGATTATGCAATCGGAGCCATCTTAGGACAAAAAAGAGAAAAATTTATCCATCAAATCTATTATGCCAGTGCACTTTGAATGACGTGTAACTAAACTACAAAACTATTGAGAAGAAGTTGCTGGTCGTGTTCTATTCGCTCAAAATTTTTTTTATCTTATTTGGTAGGATCAAAGGTGATCGTCTTTATAGACCATGCTGCAATTAAGTATCTTATGAGTAAAGCGAACGCTAAACTGCGGTTGATCAGATGGATTTTACTCCTTCAGGAATTTGATGTTGAAATTAAGGATAAGAAAGGTTCAAAAAATGTTGTCGCAGATCATCTTTCTCGATTGGAAAATAAACGAACTAATGTGACAATGGTCGATATATTCGAAAGCTTTCCAAACTAACAGTTATTTATGGTAGCTATTGTAGAAAAGAATGATAACCCTTGGTTTACTGATATTACAACAGACTTATGAAGGCAGCAAGCTAAGCGATTCTTTCACGAGACACGATTTTATTTTAGGATGACCCATTTCTATACAGACAATGTGCAGATGGAATGATTCGACGATGTGTTGAGAAAAAGAGATGACTGTTATATTAGAGTCATGCCACGCATCACCGTATGGCAGACACTTTGGTGGAATGCGCACCACTGCGAAAATCTTTCTATCAGGCTACTTCTGGCCTAGCATATTTAAAGATGTGCATCATTATGCGAAGACGTGCGATAAATGTCAAAGAAAAGGAAATATAGGAAAAAGGGATGAAGTGCCTTTAACTTCGATTTTGGAAGTCGAATTATTTGATGTCTGGCGGATCAACTTTATGGACCATTTCCTCCATCACATAAAAATTCATACATTTTGGTCGCGGTTGATTATGTATCTAAATGGGTTGAAGCGATTGCCACACATTTTAATGATGCTAAAACTGTCATAAAATTTCTTCAGAGAAATATTTTCACTAGGTTTGGTACTCTGCAAGCACTAATTAGCGATGAAGGAACGTATTTCATAAACAAGGCAATGGCTCATATGCTACAAAAGTATAATATCAAGCATCGCATTGCAACACCTTATCACCCGCAGACTAATGGCTAAGCTGAAATCTCCAACCACGAAATCACGGGCATTTTAGAGAAAGTTGTGGGACCTAATAAAAAAGATTGGTTTATGCGATTGGATGATTTGCTCTGGGCTTATCGTACTGCATTTAAAACTCCGTTGAACATGTCACCATACAGGATCGTGTATGGAAAGCCGTACCATTTACCAATTGATTGGCATTCTGGGTGTTAATATAAATGTACAATAATTAACTCAGAGCATAACCTATTGCTAAGTGTGACTTAGAATCGCTTACGCGCAAGTATACACCGTCAGAATGCTGCAAGTGATAAGTATTTAAATTTTATCATTCTCCACAAAGATTGATGTCTAGAACTAATACTATTAATGAGAGAGTTATGCAAATAAAGTAAATAATGGGTTTGAAGTTGTTGTGTGTTTTGATTATGGATGCAAACAGTAATTAAACATGGATGCTAACAATAAGTAAACGTGAATGCAATGAGTAGTTATAAGAAGATAAGTATAGAAGATGTTAAGGGTGCGAGACTAGTTTTCAAGTTTCATGCTTCCCTATCCTAATAAGTACTTCCGCACTTAACGACTTATGGCAGGCCCAGCTTCCACTGCGATCTCCATACTAACTCAGGGCGACGCAAGCGTTCGTAAGGTTATTCTTAACACTTCGAATGGTGAGAATCTTTTCTCCCAATCCTAACGTAGCATACTAGATCATCCTACAGTTCCTTCTCCCAAACTCGCTCCAGGCTACATGCGTGGGTAGCTAATCGACACATGTATACTAAATAAAAATACAGCAGTGTAAAACATAATAACCTACACTCCTAACATGCTTCTACAAATGAATCCTCTTCGAAAACTCATATAATGCAGCATAGCAATAAACACAAGTAGAACGACATAATCAGCCAATTTTATTACTACTACTAAATGTTCACAATTATAACTATTCCTAAGAAAAATAATAAAAGTTGGAATTGGTGCAGTTGTAAAGTGTGTAGTCCCGTTATCATCGGCTCCCACGAACACCACCAGATGCTTTTCCTTTAGATTGGCATTTAGCCAACCGACCACTTCATCGAACCTTGGCTTTCTTTTTGCTATATATAGAGATGAATTACTTGGCTAGCAAGTTGAGGTGAGCTAAAAAATCTTCATTAATGCAGGATCTCTTGTTTTCTACAAGGATTTCTTTCATTGACGTCCTCTTAATTGCTTGATTGATTCTATTTTTGTTTCCATGTTGCTGTGATTCTTCGAACACGACTTCCTTATAAATGCACGATTCCACTAAATGGATCACCGTCCGCATTGATTTGTCCTTTCCACTTAAATGTTCTGCGTATTCCTGCATTGCATAATATTTTAGTGCATTTTATTCAATATTTGTACTTAAATCGCCAAGCTGCATTTGTGATGCTAAATTATGAATGAATGCAACATCCATTAGTTTTTACTCGCAATTTACTATTTTTGCCCACTTATTTCTTTAATCCTCAGAATAATGCAAACTATAATAGCTTAAAATGTGCTATATTTAAGAGCTATCATGTAAGGACCCGACCAAAAAATGGTCCTAAACCTGGTCCTTACTCAGCACATATGCATAAAACGCGTTTAAGATAAAGTATACAAATCAAAGTGCTTTGCAATTAAAACATTCCATTGTTAAAACAAAATAAGTTCCTGGCCAGTATTTGATTCAAACATTCATAAACAATTTAAAGCACATTATGCAAAAATCCTCCTAAGGACTCCATGTCCAACTACATGCTGAATAATCAAATAAGAACATAAAAATAGACAGAGTGGCACCGACAGCTCCCATCCTTCTCTAGCCGTCCTGGTGCTGTCCCAAGTTATCTAGTGGAAAAACCATAGAAAATAATGGTGAGTACAAAGGCACTCATTAAGAATCCCCAACCGGGGTACAGTACGAAACAACGCATCATCTAGCATCCAAGTAAACATGCAAACAGTTACCAACATAGAAACCCAAGAATGAGTTGTCAAAACAACTCCTGAGCCAATGGAAGTCTCTTACTCCCAGCCTAATGATCAGCTCAAAAACTTATCCCAACAGATATCCTCGAAGGTCTCTTACCCTCAGCCAAATGATCAACTCAAAAGCTGATCCGAAATAGATATCCTCGAAGGTCTCATACCCTCGGCCAAGTGACTGCTCAGCTGGTCCTGACAAGCTCTCCAAACTTATCCTGAAACATCCAAGAGAATACCTGAATTCTGGCTCTAAACTCCGAAAGGAAATGGTGTGCTCACAAACATTAGCCTGAGGGAGCTCTCCATCCTTGTGCCTAACGCGTGTGCGCGCACACCGCATGCTGCTGCAAACTGCATAAATGTGGGGGCCTAGGGACAAACTACGCCAGTCCAGGTACTCATACCTAAAGACTCGAAAGCGATGTCACTGATCTACAGTAGTGCGAGACCTTCGGCACTCAACTGTAGCACCCTGAATACCACTGATGCCTGAAGCTAAGAATCGGCCAAGGCAGGCTTACACCGTTGGCAGGGTTCCGCTCTAGCAGACTACAGACTAGGCTTATGCCTGTGTGGTAGCTACTCCACACCCGACTGCTGGGGCTAAGGAATCTGTCCTCATAGCCCAACCGGTGGGGACACGTACGTTGGTCCACTCTCAGCCTCTGGATGATGACAACCTAACAAGTTCTATCTAAGATCACACAAACCATGTTTCCTAAAAAACAAACATGCTTCACAATAACTTGTGAAAACAAGAGTCAAACATGCCAGCAGAATAGATCAGCATAAAAGTTCCTATCCACTAAACATGCTAGTAACAGTAAAACAAGTAAACAGGAATGTAATCAAAGAAGTCCCGTAGGGTCCACATAACCCCAGCAAGGAATCGTTACCTAGAAACAAGCAGAAATACACAACAGATTAATATTATCCTTGAGCTACAGATCCAACAAACCTGACAAATAATAAATAAAAGCATGAATTAAATACCCCTCGAACAGCTGCACCAACAAATAACCGACACACGCTCAGGAAAGAAATTACCCTAAACTGAACATAAGGCAGCTCGGTCAGCATGGTTCTCTGCAAGGGCAGCCTCAACAAGGCAGGCTTTTGGCAAGGACAGTCTCGGTAAGGGTGGTACGACGGAGGCACGGGCGCGATGGGCTGCGGCGAGGTTGATCGAGTGCAGATCAACAAGGGCTGAGGGCGTGGCTCTGTGTGCAGTCGTGCGGCTGGGAGCATGCAGCACCACGACATGAACGGTGATGGTGCGACTGAGTGGGCTGGCTAAGCGAGTGGCAGCGAGTGACGAGTGGAACGACGCAAGGGCAAGATCGCGGCTAAGGGATCCTCGGCTGCTTGGCGATGTGCTAAGGGCAAAGGCGATGAGCTGCTGCTAAGCGATAATGCGGCAAAGGATCCTCGGCTACATGGCAATGCGCAAAGGGCGAAGGCAATGAGGGTGATCCATGCGGCTGGTTCTCGGGTGATGGGTCTCGGCAGAGAGCTTGGGCGATTGGGCTTGACTTGCGATGGAGATGAGAGTTTCGGCAATGGAGAGGAAGAAGAAGAAAAAATTGCGTTTGGGAGAGAAATATAAGAAATGTGGCTAAACATGTAGGTCTTGGCCAAAAGCAAGGAGGATTAACCAGATTGTGACACGTGTCCAGAAAGGTTCCAGCTTCGAGTCCTGGCGAAGACACCTTTTAACAAATAATTTCTCCTTTTCCTCATTTAATCAAACAAAGGCTCCAAACTTCTCAAGTGGCAACACTAGCCCTTGAAACCTGAAACCGAAGTAAAAACCCAAACTCAGCAATTAACAAAACAGCCGTGAAACCCTAGTTAATTACGAGACTACCCATGAAGGCAAAATTACCAAAATGCCCCTAAAGGCTCAAACTGCCTTAACGGGCCAACCGAACAACTGAAAAGCAACAGAACATACTTGGAGAACTGGAATGGAAAACTGGGCTGTTACATATCAACCCCAAACTTAAATCATTGCTTGTCCCAAGTAATGCATAGTCTATCAGTTAGCCATTCTTGTTTAATAAGCTTTTACTCATTTCTAGCTTAACTAAGCAGTTCTTATTGCATTTTATAATCTTAGCATAAAACTTCTTTCTCTTTTCAGTTTTCAAACTTCTACAAAGATTCAGGTTTTGCCTTACATTTCTCCCTACCATGACTCACAGATCGTTCCTCAGCACAATTATTTCTCATTACCCAATCTATTGTACACAATCACTTCTACAACTAAGTTTGCTCAAAACATTCTGCCAAGGCTGCTAATTAGGTTCCTTGGTCCTATGAGGCTTATGCTTGTCGCATTCCTATTAGGTTGCACTCATGTTCGCAATCCGTAGTTCTTAAAATGTTCCATTTGAGCATAAAATGTCCCATTTAAGCAATGAAAAGTTTTAACTTGCGCTAATAGTGGACAGTAGAGTAATGGAAATCCTATAGCTTATTCGCTCTTAATGCCTTAATTTTTCCTAGAATGTTTTGATATTTATTTTTCAATTATTTTTAAGACATGTTGCTCTCGATCGCTCTTTTTTTTTTCAGCATTCACTTTTTGGGCTGCCCTCACCCACAAACTTAAAGGCTTCATTGTCCTCAAGGCGAGGCTTAGTTCCCACAAACTTAGCTATTTTTGTGATTGAGAGACTCTATCTCAAGCTCTAATATGACTTAGCTATTTTCATGATAGGGACTATTCTAATGCTAGGTTTGGATCTAGGGGAATTTAAAAATTCTTCTAATTGAAGGAGTGTTCCCTACTAAAACTTAGATTTGCGATAATAATGCTAACTTAATCTTTTAAAGAGAAATTGCTGATTTTATAAAATTAATTATAAAGGACATAGAACAAATTGCATCTTAATAAATGAAATGCATGATCCTATAAAATCAAAATTGTGACTACGAATGCAATGCATGCTTGAAGGAAAAATGCTTAAAGTAAATAAGAGAGTGGGACTTTCATCTAAGTGTTTGCGTTGCCGCCTATATTGCCTTTACTTTACTTCGCATTGAGTATTTGTTTTAGAAATTCAGGCCATTCGAGTACTCTTTTAGTGCTGCGGCTGCCTTCAATATTATTTCATCTCTCTTATTCGTATATTCCCAAAAGTCTTGCGAGTGGGAGAATAGTGCTTCAAATTGTTTAATCAAACTATCCTCGTTTAAGAACTTCTCTTATTGCCTTCCTTTTTCCTGCCACTTCGCGTTCTTCATTTCCATCATGCGCTTAGTATGTACTTTCAAAATCATGTCAGTTTCTTGTGGCTGAACACCTTGCTCCAAACATAATCTAGTGATAATATGCGAGAAAAACATCTTCCTGCATTTTCCTGAAGCCCAGCACTGAATTTTCTCTTCCACTATCTTGCCTAGATTTGTGCGTGTTTCGATCTTCATTGAATAAAGTAGTAATGGCTGCTCCCTGCTGACTATCTTCGCATTAGTTGATGGAATAAACGCATTGTTAACGAATGTAATCCAGTCCTACAATTTTGGTTTAACGCCATCCATTGGAAATGACCATTGATTCTTCCACTTGGCGCCCTTTGTCCTAATAGTTTTCGCGCAATCTTGCAGTTTCTTCTTAGTTGGCTTCTTTAGTAGCCTTTGACAATCTATCCCAATGTCATCAAGAAGTTGAAAAAATTTGTTCAAGGCTACGGATCTGCAGACTATGATTTGACCTTCTAAACGAGAGAAAAATTGCTTTTCTCTATTCAGATTTGTGTAGAACTGGCGAACCCAGTCTTGCCTTGAGTCTATGGTAGGTAGTGCTAGGCTGCTCTAGCCTAACTCGCATACCTCAACAAGTGATGCATGTGGATTACTTTTCACGGGCCATCCTCGATCCTGCCAGAATCTTTTCCGTGCTAGCGTAGCGTAGAGTTTTGATTCTAGGACAACTGGATATTCATCTCATTTGCTTTCTTCCTCCTTCCCTTTATTAGATGTCTTACTACTTAAGGCCATTAGTTCTAGGAGAAGAAATTGAAACATAGCTTTTGGTTTCTTGAGGTGCAAAGTAGGATGTGGTGGTCGATAGTTCCTTGCACAGGGTTTATACAAATTTTCAAAAGATTTCAGAAATCCATGTGTAAGGAATGAGATAATCACAAAAGGAAATTTTAAACATTCTGCAGAGATTTCTTTAGAATCGTATCAAATGCTTTTTAAAAATATGCAATAAAAAATTTAAGGAAATAATCGAAAAGAAAAATTGCATGAATGGACAAACTTTCTATTCTAAAAATTACTGTAAAATTTTGCACAAAGTCAGAAATATCAGATTTTCGCATTCTAGGAATGTTGCTGAGCAGGACCTTGGCGGAACTCTTGTGCTAATTCAGTCTAGTGCGATTTGTCTTTGCTTGGGTTCTTTTATATATCTTTGGAGTGTAGTCATCATTGATAGCCTTCTCGTGCCTTTCTCCGTCATGCGCCTTAATGCATGTACTTTCTACCACTCTCAGTGTTGATAGGGTACAGAGCTTCGAATTAAAGCTCAATTGAATTGCTCATGTGTCGCTTCCTCGACTGATCAGTTCTTGTTGTGTATGCGGTGCTGATAGCGTAAAAACTATGGGTACTATTGCGATTACACATGGTTTTGTGCGCTAACATTTTTTTCCTGCGGACTTCAGTTGACTCTGCATCTCCCCTGTTGGTTTGATGCGGGATCCTGATAATTGGCTCTACAGGTTCATTACTCACCATGCTAACTATTTGAGAATGTTCATCCTCGCTTTGGCTTTGTTCACTCAGAACTTGCTCAGTATCAAAATTGGAACCTTCTTCACTTTCTTCCACAATGAATTCTGTGATATCAGCCTCTAGAGTGGCCAGGGTGGCGAACCTTGCCCAAGCTTCCTCCTGTTGCTAAAAACGTCTCCTTTGTTCTCTGTCTATTTTCGCTGCCCGCTACAATGCCTCAGCCTCTTTTCTTCGTTCAAGCATGGCTAGCCAAAAATATTCCCAGGGGAGTTCAATCTCACCGAAAAAATCTACTACTGATGCCTTATTAAGTACGTCGGCCCTTAGATATGTCTCTTCTACTCTTACGTTGCTGGCAGTGCTTTCTTCTATGATTGTATTCAGAGATTGTTTGTGCTCTTGATTGGGCTGTTAAGGTTCTGGTATGATACCATTATCCCTCATCCATTTCTTCCGTCTTAGCTGCTCTTCCTCTTCTATGGTAATGTCTTTTAGAAATTGCCCATGATTGTACATCGGACCCCTAGGTTTATGACTCTTAGCCTTCCATGTATGGCTTATGTTGCTGTGATCTCTAGGTAGACCGAATTGATGCTAAAAAATACGGCCATGATCTCCCCCAAACTGCGACTGTTGTTCCCAGTTAGGATACGCTAAATTGAAATTTGTTGGGTTAGTCTCTTCCGCATAGCCTTGTTGCTGATAAAAATGTGTTTGTTGTGGATTAGTGTAGTTGCTCCATTACTGATTTACAAAGTGATGAAATGCCAACTTTGACACTCGTGCTTGTGGTAATGTGATTGGGACTTCTTTCCTTGTTGGTTGTATTACCTTGAATCTTGGTTTCCTTAAAATACAAGTATTCAACCTTTGAATCAATAAAAAACTATTCTCACCTTAGTAATACCAAATCTAATTAATCAATCCCCGGCAACGACGCCAAAAACTTGACTGGCATCCTGGGTGCTAATATAAGTGTACAGTAATTAACTTAGAGCATAACCTATTGCTAAGTGTGACTCGGAATCGCTTATGCACAAGTATAAGCAGTTAGAATGCAGCAAGTGATAAATATTTATACTTTATCATTCTCCACAGGGATTGATGTCTAGAACTAATACTATTAATGTGAGAGTTATGAAAATAAAGTAAAGAATGGCTTTGAAGTTGTTGTGTGTTTTGATTATGGATGCAAACAATAAATAAACGTGAATGCAATGAGTAGTGATAAGAAGACAGCTATTGATGCGATATTTCAGTGCGGTATAAATAAGCTAATGATAAATTCTAAGTGTGAACTAAGTTCTACGCTTCGAATCGCATTAATACGCAAGTATACGCAGTCGAGTATGTAGCAAGTGATAAGTATTTATATTTTACCGTTCTCCGTAGGGATTGATGTCTATAATTAGTTAATTAATCTAAGAGTCATACAAGAAAGTAAAAATAATGGTGTTGAGATTTTGGTTTGTTTTATATCTAAATGCGAAGTAAAATTAGAATGCAAAATGAACTAAGTAAGGCTCGGGTTAAGGTTAATTCCGGGGATATTATAATGTACAGTAATTAATTCAACATCAACTTATGCTAAGTGTAACTCAGAATCACTTATGCGCAAGTATACGCGGTCGGGAATTGTAGCAAATAATAAGTATATAACTTTATCGATCCCACAGGGAATTTAAAGCGCAATGGTATAGATTAAGGGTCGAAAATCTAAATAACAAGAATGGGTTTTAAGAGGATTGATGTTAATGAAATATCAAATAAATAAAGTGCTAATGCTGACGCTAATACAAAACTAAAGCTGCTTAATTTAATTAGAAATTACGAAGAGCATAGATGTGTTGCTTGGTGATATGGAAATCGTGCTACCCATCCGCATAAATGCTTCCGCATTCATGGATGCGGAACTCAGCTTCCACTGCAGTTCCACATGAATAGGCTCAAGGCTTTGCACAAGTTAGTGGGGTTAGACTTTAACTCCCTTTGAATGGTACGAAGAACTTCGTGACATATTAAACGTAACCTGCTGGGTCTTCCGCCAAGTTCCTTTTTCGAGTAAGCTGAAGGCAAGCCGACGCATACTTAACTTAATTACAACATTATAAAGTCAATCACCCATAATTGTGCTTATCCTAAATCCAAATTAAATATGCTTCTTAAGTTTATATAAATGACTAATGCAGGAAGGGTCGTAGTAAAGTTTAATTCAAAGCAAGCTAAGTTGTCATGAGAAAATTAGTACATACTAGACTAAACTTCAAGGCCCCTTCTGGAGTACTTGACTGTAACCTGCCAATACATTGCCCGTAGGTTTGCTTTTAAGCACAAGCCTTGCGTATGCAGCTAGTGAGATGGTTATTCCTAACTCCCTTCTAAAAATACTTAAGCCTAAGCATTATCTAGTGATTACGGTGAGGTTAAGCCCTTAACATCTCCTTTCCAAGATCAATGCTAAGCACTCACGAGTGCGAGATAGTCAAAACAACCGACGTTCTTACTCTTTTTCCCCTTTAACTTGATATTTAATTTAATAACCATACTACTTAGCTTCCCCACTTTCTTAAACTTTAATCACGCATAAAAAGTTACAGTAGATCAATTCTAAAACAAAGAACTTGTAGATTAATTTTCAAGAAAGCAAAACAACTATGACTAAAACAATAAACTAGAGTATGAGGTGCAAATGAAATGATAAACTACTACAATATCTATCTATGGTGCAATAAAGTCAACCGCCATTGTTGCCAATGGCATCTTCGTCTATGACACGACATTGGTATTCAATTCTTCAAGGTCTACAAATGAACAGAGGCCACTGGGATCTCTAAGGAGTCCCGGTGTCTCGAATGCTCATCAATGACAGCTTCCTCTCTAAATTGGCACACCTTCTTCTTCGATTTAACTTCTATTTATAACGTCCAGGGTTTCTTGTCAACCACGCTCAATCTTCATGCCATCCTTCTGGAATATTCTCCTTGTCGATTATTTTCGTCTTGGCTCCCTTGATTTTGTGATTTGATTTCCAATTATCTCATTCATTTTCTATTCTGATGACTCATCTGTTCCGTCCTTGCAACGACCTCCTGCGAACATAAGACACGTTAGCAGATTTATCCTTAATAGCCTAGTTTCCATGCTTATATGCGCGTCTTGCATCTTAAAGATCGTATTTAGCAAAGATTTTGTCATGCGGTGCTGTTTGAATGCATGTCCAGATAATGCGAATGTTTGTGCTGAATTTCCTTCTTATTTTGTTCGCATACTTGCCTTTTTTCGTAGAATCTGCAGTTTTAGAGGCTTAAATAGTGCTATTATTTAGCGCTATCAGGATGTGTCTAGCAATTCCTAGGATAAAATTCTGTAAGTAGTAATTTTCATACTTCGGCTAACAAATGTTTGCTTTCGCTTTTCGTTCGCATCAAGCCGAACTTCTTTTGCAACTTGATGTAATGATTAACCGGTACTGCGTATGCAATAGTTGCGAATTTATTCCTAAACTCCGATCTAAAGTATGAAAGACTTAATACCCTAGTACATGCTTTCTATAACCCGTACTCTTAACCTTCACCTAAGAAGTTTAGCCAGACATAGAAAACAGAATACTTCACCTAAGAAGTTTACCCAAACATAGTTAAAGATAGAATAAGCATGGCAATGAAATATAAATAATATTGCATTGAAAGAAATAATGTCTGTTCGAAAAAAGTAAAGAAACAAAGTATAAAAGATAAACTAGAAGCGATAAATGGCAGCTGCTTGAAGAACAGGACTTCGAGTTAATAGAAACGCGAACTTCGCTTCGAAATTCTACTCCCAGGTGTGGGAGAAGAACTTCGAAAATAGGAACACTTTCTCTCTTAGTTCTTCTCCTATTTATTGGCTTTGGGATGCTTGGGGACTAAGGAATCGACTTGGAAGGCAATGATTGAATTTGGAAATGTCTTTATTGCCTTTTATTACATTTAATCTTTGGCAGCTTATCCCTTGATTCGTTCGATAGATTTCCTCTGATTTCGTCAATCACATCTTTGTTGATTAAGGTATGAATCCCATGATTATTGCAATTGGTCTTTGATAGTTGGCATTCTCTATGCATCTGATTCTTTCCCTATTGAGGCTTTTGCATATGATCTGATCTGCGCCTTTCGCATCAATGTTTCCAGCTCCGCATTGCTCTTCTCATCTCTGCACTGCCCTAATTTCCGCATCGCTCTACATTAATTCTTTATAAAAACTTGCAACGGATATTTATTCTTCGCAAATATTATTTGGATCAAGATCCTGCAGTTCTGCAGTTATTTTCTTGTTGTCCCGATTCGCGATGCTTTTAGCATTTCAAATTCTCTTGGATGTGATGCTAATAATGTTTCTAATTCCTGTAGATATAGCAATAAATTAGCGCAGCATGGAATCTTTGGCATTTAAGTACAAAAAGCATTCAACATTCCAATTTTACTCTAAAATGTACTAATTTCCCTAGCCTTTCATATCTAAGCTCATAAATCATGCATGCATCGTATTTATATAAATTTTCCATCTTAATGTTATTCTAATTCTAAATTTTATTTAATTAATGCATAAACATCTTTAGAATATATTAATATGTTAGCCTAAATAATGCTATCTTTGACAGCTATAAGCTATAGAAAATGTTAAGGGTGCGAGACTAGTTACCAAGTTTCATGCTTCCCTATCCCAATAAATACTTCCGCACTTAATGATTTATGGCAGACCTAGCATCCGCTACGATCTCCATTCTAACTCAAGGCGACGCAAGCGTTAGTAAGGTTATTCTTAACACTTCGAATGGTGAAAAGCTTTTCACCCAATCCTAACGTTGCATACTGGATCATCCTACAGTTCCTTCTTCCAAACTCGCTGTAGGCTACATGCGTGGATAGCTAATCGACACATGTATACTAAATAAAAATACAGTAGTGAAATACATAATAACCTACACTCCTAACATGGTTCTACAAATGAATCCTCACCGAAAACTCCTAAAACGCAGCATAGCGATAAACACAAGTAGAAAGACAAAATCAGCCAATTTTATTACTACTACTAAATGTTCACAGTTATAACGACTCCTACAAACACCACTAGATGCTTTTCCTTGAGATTGGCGTTTGGCCAACTAACTAGCTCACTGAACCTTGGCTTCCTTTTTGCTATTTATAGAGATGAATTACTTGGCTAGCAAGTTAAGGTGAGCTGGAAAATCTTCATTAATGCAGGATCTCTTAATTTCCATCGAGATTCTTCGACGCTCTCTTAATTGCTTGATTGATTCTCTATTTGTTTCCTTGTTGGCATGATTCTTCGAATGCGACTTCCTTATAAATGCACGATTTCACTGAGTGGATTGTCGTTCGCATTGATTCGTCCTTCCAGCGTAAACGTTCTGCGTATTTCAGCATTACACAATATTTTAGCGCATTTTATTCAATATTTGTACTTACATTGCGAAGCTATGCTTATGATGCTAAATAATGAATGAATGCAACTTCCATTGGTTTTTACTTGCAATTTACTATTTTCGCCCACTTATTTTCTTTAATCCTCAGAATAATGCAAACTATAATAGCCTAAAATGTGCTCTATTTGAGAGATATCACTAGTGGAACTAGAGCATAAAGCTTTCTGGGAACTTAAAAAGTTAAATCTTGATCTTCAGAAAGCCGTTTCTACTAGAATGATAAAACTGCTTGATTTAGAAGAGCATAAGCACTTCGCAAATGAGAATGCAAAGTTATACAAGGAAAAGACAAAAAAAATGGCATGACCACAGATTGATCCAGAAAACCTTTGAGGTAGGTCATCAAGTACTTTTATTTAACACACGACTTCGTTTGTTTCCAAGAAGGCTCAGATCCAAGTGGTCTGGACCATTCCGCATTACACAGGTTAAATCAAGAAGAGTAATTTGGATAAAGAACAAAGCCAATGGAATGAGTTTGTGCTAAACGGCTAGAGACTAACGCATTACTGGAATGAGGATATTCAGCGCAGAGTATCTTCATTATCTTTAGCCAAAGATTGAAGAGCGCTAGCGTGCGTTTGAAGCCAAGGTGTATCGGTACATTTAATTTGTTTGCTCCAAGCATGCTATTTTAATTTTTCTATATGCTTATTCAAAGAAGTATATTTAGTAGTTTAAAATATTTAATGCAATTTTCATTTATTAGTTTTTTTATTTCGTTCGAATTGTTTTGGTTTCTAATTATGGCTACCTGAGAAGGTCAGAAACAAATAATATATTATACAAGAAAATAGAGTATAATTATATCAATCCATTTATTACGGCCAGATACCGAGCAGTCAGATTAAGAATTTGCTAATCCAATGATTAGCAATACATTCAAGGCCGCCTATGAACTGAATCGTTAACCTGGCACAAATGCGACAATTGTCTACAAAGGATATCCTGTCTCCTCGCCAAGCTATTTAAAAGATTGTACATCATTTAATCCTTCTTAATAATCCAATTAAG
The DNA here is from genome assembly GCA_037833695.1 of Sechiopsis laciniata. NCBI lineage: Eukaryota > Viridiplantae > Streptophyta > Magnoliopsida > Cucurbitales > Cucurbitaceae > Sechiopsis > Sechiopsis laciniata. The sequence goes on from JBBMKA010016174.1 coordinate 27,044, forward strand.
CAATTTTAGCAAAACCTACCTCTATTTCTCCATCTAACCTAACCATGGCGCGAATGACCACATGAGAATTTAGAAGATGGATGAACTTGTAGAGAGATTACATCTGAGGAATGTCAGCCTCCACCGATGGTGTTGATTGACACTCCAAAAATTTGGTGTACTTCGAAGGTTTAATGCCATTAATGGAAGAAAGGGACATGGTTGTATTTGATCAGAGAATGGAAGAGGCAGCATAAGAAAGAAGCCTTGAGCGCAAACGAAATGAAGATGCAGGCACCTCTAGACCTGTTGAGGTGGCCGCTGTTTGTACAATTGAAGAATGCTGCATCGGGAAGGAAAAGCACTTATGGTTAAAGAGCATCTAGGTGGATGCAGAGCAGTAATGGTGGCTTCGGAGGACCTGTGCTGACGTCAAAATGGAGATGAAACCTATGGAGGCCTTGCCAAGCATCAAAGAACAAGGCTCACTTACATAGGACAAGTACCAGACTATGCAAAAGGACCATTCAGAGCCTAAAGGCTGAATTTACAGCAACCCCTGCTGCAACAGTAGCAGAAGCGAGTCCTTCCATGCATGCCCAAGTATTGACTCGCCCACTAGAAGAGCAAAACAACATGCAAGACAAATTGGTGAGCTGCATTTGACGACTCACTGACCAGGCGTGCTACTACTAAGCAGCCAGGGCGACTCGAGTGTTAATATAATTGTCCAGTAACTAATTAGGAGAGACTTGTTGCTAAGTGTGACTCAGAATCGCATTACGTGCAAGTATACACGGTCGAATTGAAGCGAGCAAATAATAAAATTATTGATCCCACAGAGATTGATGCTCTAGAATTAGTAGAGTTAAGAGGAGAGTTATGCAGAAAGTAAAAAGCATATAGTTGAGATTTGTTGTTTGTTTTGGGTACTGAAATAAACGTGATGTAGATGTAACAGAAATAAATATGAATGCAATGAGAAGAAATAAATAATCAAGAATCGGAGATATTAAGAATGCATAACTAGTTATCAAATTTCTTGCTTCCCAGATCGAACAAGCACTTTCATACTTGATGATTTATGCAGATCCAACTTTCGCTTAGATCCCCAAACTATCTTAGGGCAACATAAGCAATAGTGAGGTTATTCCTAACACTTTAAATGATATAAAGATTTACTCTCAACCTATTGTAGCCTACTGGGTCATCTCGTGGTTCCTTCTTCTGAACTCACCGCAAGTTATATGCGTGGGTAGCTAATCAACGCACATATATAATTACATAAATAGATGCAGTAGCATAAATTTCTTTAACCTACGCTCCTAACATATTCCTATTCACGAATATTTGTTAGCAACTACTATAACATAGCATAGTAATAAACATAAGCAAGAAGTATAAACTAGATGATTTTATTGCAACTACTAATGTTTAGAACTACAACTACTTTTAAATAAAATAGTAAAATGGAATTGGTGCGGCTAAAGATGTGCAGTCTCCTTGTCATCAGATCCTACGAACACCACCACTTGCTTATCTCCATGATAGGCTTCATGGCCAACCGACTAGCTTGCCTCTTCTCGGCTCCTTGCTTTGATATTTATAGAATTGATTTACTTGACCTACAAGTTGAGGTGAGCTGTAAAAGTCTTTATTAATGCAGAATCTCTTAATTTTCACTGGAATTTATTTGATTGGCGCGAACTTAATTGCTGATTGATTCTCGATTATTTCCTTGTTAGCGTGTCTTTTCGAATGTGTTTTCATTTTAAATTCCCGCCTTCCTGCACTGCTGGTCATCATTTGTGCTGTTTTGTCCTTCCCACAGTTTAGCTTCGTATTTCCTACAATTAGCATTGATTAGGCCCAGTTTATTCAAGATTTATGCTAAAAATGCGAAACCATGCTTCTGATGCTATTTTATGTATGTATGCGACTATAAATAGCTTTTACTCGCAATTTGACTACTATTGACCTTTATTTCTCCTATTTCTTACGATTAATGTACTTAATAACATCCTAAAATATGCTCTATTAGAGAGTTATCACTCGCCAATAATCTGGATACGTTTATGGAATATGTACAAGAGCGAGATAGTGCGACATTTGACGCACTCGCATTATTGGATCCACGGATCAGGAAGCTGCAATTTCCCAACCTCCATGAAATTGTTTCTTCCACCGACTCAGACAATATTAATTCTGAGGAAGAACGATAAAGGAAGTTTTGTCTTTATCGCATTTCTCTTCTACGTGCTTTATCTTATTCCGTACGCAATATTAACATAATCATTTTCTATGTTTATTCCCTGCTTAGATATTCTGCGTTGACATGTGCAATGTTAATTTCTCACTTTTTAATTCTGTGCATTTAAAAAACATTGCCTAAGTACGCTGTAACTTAATCTGCCCTGAGACTATCAATTGCTAGTATTCTAACGAAGATGTTTAGATTCTTTTTTAACTTGGGTCAATTTCATTATTTCTTGGGGAGGAATCTGAAAGCTTAAAGTAGGGATATTGAACCTTAGAAAAAATTAAGTTTGGGGGAACTAAGCCTCACCTTCATTGCGGATAATGAAAACTTAAAGTTTGGGGGTGAGAGCAAGCTCGTGGAGTGTTTGAGAAAAAAGAGTTTAGAATGTTATTTTCAAAAAAAAAAAAAAGAGTATATATATTTATTGGAGTGTGAAAAATAAAGATCAAAATATTCTGAGTAAATATGATAGGCACAGAAGAGCGAATAGCCGTGGGCATCCTGAAGTACTCTACTGGCCACCAGAAGCTCGAGCTTGAGACATTCCATTGCTTAACTGGAACGTTTTATGCTCAAATGAATCATGCTAAGAATTTCGAAATTGTGGCTATGAGTGCAACACGAGTAGGAATGCAGAAAGCATAGCAGAAATCCTCGAGGGATTTGAGACCCAAATAGATAAGCCTCAAACATAATGTTTTGAACAAACTTAAGGTGATCAAGGGGGCTGATTGAACTGTGCTAGAGTCATAAGTTTCCAAACTAAGAGATGTGCATTGTAACAAGGGAAATTATGAAAAGAACCGAGACAAAATTGGAAGAATTCTAGTAAAGAGAAGAATCGGGATGGTTAAGCGTATGACGTACTAAGGCAGTATTAATTAGAAGAAAATATTTTTTTTTAGCGAGAAGGAAAGCATTGCATTGTGATAAGTATATTATTTTAAGCAACTCTACATCTACTTTAGCATCGCTCGAGACGAGCAATGATTCAAGTTATGGGGTTTGATGACTCTCAATTAGAGTCAGTATTTAGGACATTTTTGAATAATTTGTTTAGTTTTAACATATGAAATCGTATATGAAAAAGAGAATATAATGAGTAAAAAGGTGAATTAAACTAATGCTTACGCGTTCGGGGAATAAATTGAGGAATATGTATTATAAGGCTAGAAATGCTAAATTTAACTCTAAATGCATATTTGGGAATAGCTTATGCTAATAAGCAGTTTTTTGTAGGAATTACGATGCGGAGCAGAAAATTATGCAATGCAAATCAACAAGTATCAATGCGGAGCTAACTTATGCGAGGACAAAAGATCGTAAAAGATGCCAAGGCTAAACGAGAAAATAAGGAAGGAATAAAGTAAAGACAGAATTGTTGACTAACCAGACATCTAGAGAGACAAATTGTGGAAATCACAGGATTCATTCCTTAATCCATCAAGACGAGATTGGAAAAATCAATTAACAAAAAGCTATCGCGCTAATGTAGCTGCTGATTCAAATCTGGAAGATTCGAGAGGACCTAGAAGGAGACTATAAGAAGAGATCATTACAACCATTTTGAGGAGGAGACCCGAGAGAGTTCACCGCCATTGTTATTATTTTAAAAAGACTCGTTTTGTTTTTAAGTAATACTATTTCAGCAAGTTATTTTTCATGCAGTCGTCTGTGTTTCTTGTTTGCATTATGAACTAATTTCGTTAAATCTAGGTTAGGGAAAAGTGGAATAAGCTTATGCATGTGTTAGACAGATTTAGGGAGGAACAAACCAGAGCATGTTAATTAGGTTCTAAATTTAATAGTAAGTGTTGACCGGCCATCCACATGCACTAATAGGTTGTAAATCGGAAGAGGAAATAACCTAAGGCTAGTTTGCATGTTTAGTAGGTTAGTATTAAGTCTTTTGTACGTTAAATCAGAGTTTAGGAATAAACACAAAACTCCTACATACACCGCGCCGGTTGAATTACATTGAGTCGCAAAGAAAGTTGGGCTCAATGCGAACGAATGCGGAAGTGGACGTATGTTAGGTGAAGTATGATAGTTTTTCCTTACCGCATATTTCTTCTAACATTGTGAGAGCATTCCATGAGTACCTTAGCTGTGCCTTTCTTTCTCAAATAGCATACTTATGTTTTACGTTTTCTTTAATTTACGTATTACAAAACCCAATCAAAACCCATTTGTTTACTTTATGTTTGGTTCTAATTAAGCATTTTTTGATAAATCACATATAAGAACCCGACTCTAAAATATTCCTAAAAGTAGTTCTTACTCAGCATGCATGAATTTAAAATCATTAAAAACATGTAAAACATGAAAGGAAACTCAATCATTTTATAAGGAAATGTAAATAGTCCAAAATCATAGATAAAAAAACCAATATAGCTGCGCCTCTTTCCAGAGATTATTAAAACAGGTTTCAAACATAAACTGTAAAAGAAAATGGGAACTCAGTTCCTGACTACATGCTGAAACAAAAGATAATTAAAAAGAAAGCTGGACAGCGGACTCCCAAGATCCATCAGCTAATCCTTTAGCCGTTCGGGTGTTGTCCCAAGTTACCTGGTGGAAACCACAAAAATAAGGGTGAGTACAAATGCACTCAGTAAGAATCCCAAGCTGGGGTACAGTAAGTAAACAACACATCATCTAGCATCCTAGCATACATGCAATACAGCTTACCAACCAGATGCAGAAACTTGAGTTATCAAAATAACTCTCAAACCCTCAAGAGTCTCTAACTCTCGGCTAAGTGATCAGCTCTCTAACTGAACCTAGACACTTGGGTGAGTCCCCAAGTATCTAGCTCTAAACAAGAACATGATGGTGTACTGACGACATTAACCTGAGGGAGCCATCCTCTCAGCATCTAATATGTGTGAGTGCACACCGCATGCTGCTATAAATTGGGGCATATATAGGCCTACAACTACTATATCGGTCCAGGTATGCATGCCTAAGACTCGAAATGGTGTCCACTGATCCACGGCCAGTGGGAGGCCCTCGGCACCCAACTATGGCAGCCTGTTCACACCAATGCCTGAAGCTAAAGGTCGTCCGAAGGTAGGCTTACACCAAGGAAATGACCTCGCTCAAGCAGGTCATAGACTAGGCTTATGTTAGAGTGGTAGCTACTTAACAACCGACTATCGGGGGTGGGAAATCTGTCTTCGCTGGTCCTGAACCAATGGAGACAACATACATCGTGTTCGCTCTCAGCCTCTAGATGATGACAACCTAACTGAAGCTATGCTAAGAGTTTACTTGCTGAGTTCATACAGATCACAACATGCTTAACAGTCAAAATAAGGAAACCCTAGCATGGTACTAACAAATATGTCACAAGAAGTTACAACATGCTCATAAACAATCAGGATATAACAGCAACCTATCCACCAAGACATGCTAGTCAATCAGTCAGGATATAACATCAACCTATCCACTAAGGCATGCTAGTCAAACAGTAAAATAAGTAGCATACAATCAATGTATATTCACGCAGGGTCCACATAACCACTACAAGAAATCCTTACCTGAAAATAGAACGGAACAAACAATATATGCTCCTTGAGCTCAGGCTGTGGGCATGCGTGTGAGGATGTACGGCAGCTGCGGGCGGGCGAGGCTGTGCGTGTGGCTGGGTGTGTGTGGCACTACGAAGGCGTGCATGAGTGGGGCGATGTGGCTGGCTACAAGGCTGCTGCGCAGACGTGTGCTCGGGGTGGGGCTACGAACGGTGAGAGCTAGGGGAGGACGAGCGGGGCTGTGCGTGTGCGACTGCGATGCGTGCGGTGAGGTGATCGATGGCCAAGGGGTTTGATGGCAATGGGGATTAGTGATCGGTGATGGTTCTCGGTGGCAAGAAAGGGAGAGCGTAAACGGTTTCGAGATTCAGTGCTTCCCATACGTGGAATCAAGAAGCTATCAGCTGATGAGTAAGAACCTGAGATAGGGGAAAGTTTACATCAACGGCAAACTAGAAGTGGTAAGTTCTTTGGGAAAGCAGAAGGAAGAAGGAAAGTCATGGCCTCTTATGTCCTTGTAGATAGTGATGAAAAGCCTATAGTACAGATCAACTGGTATTAATGGACATATCGATGGAGGATTATCCTTAGCAGGAAAAAACCCAAGGAGGGGAAAAGATTATCAAGACAAAACCTAAAAAGGACAATGAAGAATCCATAGAAGAGGATCCAGAAGAAGGTGATCCCTACAAGGATGAAGACGTGAACTAACTTAAAGAGGCTGAGGTGTTTAATGAAAGGGAACAACAACACCCAAGGTTTTACAATATCAGCCGAGCATCAAGATTAGAGTCTGAAGAGGTGTAACTTTCTCATCAGTCAATGCAGAGGAAAAATTCATTGCACTAGAAAGTAAGGAATTTAAGAGCGAAGTAGGCTTGAAGGGAGTCTCGGAGGGAATATTTATGAAGATCGAACAGTTAGGATGGAAGCGTATTTATACCTCGTGATGAACGAAAGAATGGAGTGGGTAAGGAAATTTTATGCAAATTTGAACGAAGAAAGGCCACTGTTTTCACGAGTATATGGTCAACTAATTGATTTTCGAGCAGCCGCATGGAATAAAGCACTAATATCATGATAGCTCTCAAATAGAGCATATTTTAGGCTGCATTAGTTTGCATTATTCTTAGGATTAGGGGAAATAAATAAGCATTAGTAGGAAATTACGAATATAAAACAAGGAAATTAGCATGCATTTATAAAGTAGCATCACAAGCGCAGTTCACGAATTACATATGAATATTATACAACTATGCACTAAAAAAGGTTATTTACTGCAAGGAATGTGGAACACTTATGCTGGAATGACGAAGCAATGCAAACGGCGACACACACACAAGACTCACGTGTTCACAAGGCAGTCGCATTCGAAGAATCACACCAACAAAGAAATAAAAAAGAATCAATCAAGCAATTAAGTGGGTGTCAATCAAATAACTTCCAGTGGAAATCAAGAGATCCTGCATTAATATGAATTTTCCAGCTCATCTAGGCTTGCCGACCAAGTAAATCAACTCTAAAAATTTCAAGAAGGAAGCCGAGGTTATGTGAGCTGGTCAGATGTCTAGAAGCCAATTTATGTAAGAAGCAACCGGTGGTGTTCGTAGGACTGCACACTTCACAACTGCACCAATTCCATTTTTATTGATTTTCTTAGGAGTAGTTGTAGCTTTGAACATTTAGTAGTCGTAATAAAATCGTCTTATTTAAACTTCTTACTTGTGTTTATTGTTATGTTGCGTTATAGGAGTCTTGAATGAATAGTCTCGAGTAGAAGCATGTTAAGAGCATAGGTTAGAGAGTTTTACACTGCTGCATTTATTATTTATACATATGCGTCGATTAGCTGCCTACGTATATAACTTGTGGTGAGTTTGGAAAAAGGAACCGCATAATGACCCAGTATACTACAATGGTTGAAGGCAAGTCTTTGCATCATTTAGGGAGTTAGGAATAACCTCACTATTGCTCACGTTGCCCTAAGTTAAGTACGGAGTTCGCAGCGGAAGCTGGTTCTGCCGTAAATCATTAAGTGTGAAAGTACTTTTTGGTAGAGAGAAGCGAGAAACTCAATAACTAGTTTCGCGTTCTTAATATTTTCTACAAGTGTCTATTTGTCACTACTCATTGCATTCATATTTATTATTGTTAGTATCTGCATCATTTTATTATTAGCATCAAGAACGAAAACAAAAAGCGATCTTTAACCCATGCATTTACTTTTCTGCACAACTCTCGCCTGATCAATATTAATTCTTGACATCAATCTCTATGGAACCGATAAAATTATATACTTACTACTTACTGCAGTCTGACCGCATATACTTGCGCGTAAGCGATTCCGAGGCATACTTAGTGATCAGGTGGTAATAGGCTACTGCTAAATGCCTCGTGTGTGTTGGATTCCACACTCGCGCAAGTATACGCGGCTTGTAGTAAGTAATAAGTAAATTACCGTTCTTTAGAGAGATTGTAACATATCCAAGGCGATGTTCAAGATTAAACAGGAAGTAAAAAGCATATGATGTAAAGATTTTTGGTTTTGAAGCATAAATTAATAAACTTAATGGTTGAAATAAACAAGTTAAGAGAATAAGGCTAAGCTAAGATACTCATGGTAGCCAGTAGCAGTGCATCAACAGAAACTTTTGGTAAGAGCTATTATCATGCTACGCCGCATAAACTTCCACTTCCGCTTCAGTTCGCATCAAGTCCAACTTCCATTGCAACTTGATGTGGTGAAAACTCGATGCTTCGCATGCAATAGTTACGTGTTTATTCCTAAACCCAGATTTAAAGTACTACAACCGTCAAAATACTAACCTATTGGACATGCAACTAGACTTAGGTTATTTCTTCTTCCGATTTACAACCTATTAGTTCTTGTGGATGGCCAGTCAACACTTACTCTTGATTTCTTGTACCTAGTTAACATGCCATGGATACACTCTTCCTATTTCTGATTAACACATGCTAAACGACTCAACTTTTTCCTAGTGTTGCCCTAATGTATTTAGTTAATAAAGAAGAAAAAGAACACAGACAATATAAAAGAAATCATGATATAATAAATTACCATAAACAAAATAACAATTGTCTTATTCACTCTTGTTTTTCGAACCATCTCTATGCTTCCACAAAGGGCTCTCTCTTTCTCTCGTTACAGAATCTCTCATTTTATAACCCTCGTCGTCAACTCTAGAATCTTCCAAGATGGCACAAATCTCTGAGCTTGCAAAAATTGTGTTTTTATGTCTAAGGTTAGAATCCCTTGATTTCAGCAATCTGTCTCATAATGTTTGGTTAGTCAACTTCTAGCTCCCAATTGATTCTTTCCTTATTTTTCTTATCCGTGCTTTGGTATTTCCTCCGAGCATGCAGTGCTTGCACTTTACGCATTTTGGTCCTTAGCTCCACATCGCTCTGCAAATGCGAATTCCTGCAAAAATAGTATATCAGCATAAGTTTTTGCACTAGTTTTCATATCTCGCATTTTATTCCCCTAATGCATGAGCATAAGTGAATTACACCTTTTTTCCACGTAATTAACCTTTTCTTGCATAATATTTCAATAAAATTTGTAAACAACAATCCTAATTTATAAAGAATTCTGACTCTTTTTTAGAGTCATCACTTAGCAATAAGTTTAACTCTGAATTAATTACTGTACGAATATATTAGCACCCGGATCGCTAGTCACATCACCTAATGTTCCTGGAACATTATGTCAACAGTTGATTAACTCTCCCACCAATGAACAAATGTAAGAAAGTCTGACATTAATAGGAACAGTGGGAGATGAATGGAACGATCCAACATCAATCCAAGCATTCATGATTTTGAAAGATCTTCGGGATTGGTTGAAGCTTATCAGAACATCAATAATGCCTTCGACTAATAGGGCACTAATCAGAAGAGAGCAAGTAATGATGCTGTTCACGATTAAGCTTGGATAACATATCAACTTAGGAAAGATTCTTGAGGTGCAAGTACAATGCTGTGCGGATAACAGAAAGGACTACATGTGCTACTCGTTTACAATTACGTAATTATGGGTTGATCAGGGCATCAGCCGCAGCATGGTGTAAGATCATGCGAATATTTCCAACAAGTAACAATGAAGCTGCAAAAAGAAAAGGCAATGGAGACAATATGACTATAGCTAGATTAGCAGAAAGATTAGACAAGCTCAACACAATTACACAAAAATATTTGACGTACGCTGATAACTCTCAACTAGAGCATATTTTAGGCTGTTATTAAGTACATTAATCGTAAGAAATAGGAGAAATAAAGGTCAATGGTAGTCAAATTGTGAGTAAAAGCTATTAATAGTCACATACATACATAAAATAGCATCGGAAGCATGGTTTCACCTTTTAGCATAAATCTTGAATAAACTGTGCCTAATCAATGCTAATTGCAGGAAATACGAAGCTAAACCGCAGGAAGGACAAAACAGCGTGAAGGATGACCAGCAGCGTAGGAAGGAGCGAATTCAAAATGAAAACACGTTTAGAAAGACAAGCCAACAAGGAAATAATCGAGAATCAATCAGGAATTAAGTTGGCACCAGTCAAATAAATTTTAGCAGAAATCAAGAGATCCTGCATTAATGAAGACTTCTACATCTCACCTCAACTTGTCGGTCAAGTAAATCAATTCTATAAATATCAAAGCAAGGACCGGAGAAGAGGTGAGCTGGTCGGTTGGCCATGAAGCCTATCATGGAGAGAAGCAAGTGGTGGTGTTCGTAGAAGCCGATGACAAGGAGACTGCACATCTTCAGCTACACCAATTCCATTTTACTATTTTATTTAGGAGTAGTTGTAGTTCTAAACATTAGTAGTTGCAATAAAATCATCTGGTTTTACTTCTTGCTTATGTTTATTACTATGCTATGCTATAGGAGTTGTTAACGAATATTCATGAATAGGAATATGTTAGGAGCGTAGGTTAAAGAATTTTATACTATTGTATCTATTTACATAATTATATATGTGCGTCGATTAGCTACCCACGTATATAACTTGCGGTGAGTCTAGAAGAAAGAACCACGAGATGACCCAGTAGGCTACAATAGGTTGAGAGTAAATCTTTATATCATTTAAAGTGTTAGGAATAATCTCACTATTGCTTACATTGTCCTAAGATAGTATGGGGATCTCAGCGTGAGCTGGATCTGCATAAATCATCAAGTATGAAAGGGCTTGATCGATCTGGGAACCAAGAAATTTGATAACTAGTTCCGCGTTCTTAATATCTTTAATTCTTGATTATTTATTTCTTCTCATTACATTCATATTTATTTATGTTACATCTGCATCACGTTTATTTTAGTACCCAAAACAAACCACAAATCTCAACTATATGTTTTTTACTTTCTGCATAACTTTTGTCTTAACTCTACTAATTCTAGAGCATCAATCTTTGTGGGATCGATAATTTTATTACTTGCTCGTTGTAATTCGACCTTGTATTCTAGCACGTAATGCGATTCTGAGTCACACTTAGCAACAAGTCTCTTCAAATTATTACTGTACAATTATATTAACACTCGAGTCGCCCCGGCTGCTCAGCAGTAGCACGTCCAATCATACGCAAAGGAGCGTGACAAGCTTTTCGTGATCCACATCGTAGCAATGGAAGAGCACTCTGAATGGCCTAAATTTCCAAAACATATACTCAATTCGGAGCAAGGAAATTATAGCGACAATGTAAAATCTTAGATGGAAGTTTTGCTCTCTTATTTATTTTTAGCGCATTTATTTCGTTTCGTATGCATTTCATTAGTAGTCACAATTTTAATTTGATAGGAACATGCATTTAGGTTGCAAATTTGTTCTATTTCCCTTATGATTATCTAATAAATTAGCAATTTCCCTTTGAAATCATAAGATAGCATTATTATTGAAAAACTGAGTTTATTAGGAAATATTGTTTCAATTAGAGGAATTCTTAAGTTCCCCTTGATCCAAACCTAGCATTAGAATAATCCTTATCATGAAAGACAGAAAGAACCAAAAATTTTCAAGGAAGTTTTAGAGCTTGAGATAGAGTACTGCAATCACAGTAGTAGCTAAGTTTGAGGGAACTAAGCCTCACCTTCATTGGGACAATGAAGACTTTATGTTTGGGGGTAAGGGCAGCCCGAAGAGTGAATACTGAAAAGAAAGAGATATCGAAAGCAGCATTTTAGAAAAAAAAAATCTTATAAAATAAAAATCAGCATATTCTGGGCAAAATCAAAGACAAAAGAAGCACGAATAAGCCTTAGGACTCTTTAAGTATTCCACTGTCTATGGAAAGTGCAAGCTTAAATTCTGCTGCTTAGGTAAATTTTTTTATGCTCAAACAAGACATCATAAGAATTATGGAATTATAGACATGAGTGCAACCAGAGAGGAATACGAAAAGCATAGCGAGAATCCTCAAAGGATATAAGGGCCAAGAAAGTCTTGATAGAATATGTTGGGCAAAGTTAGACTAGAAGTGATTGCGTTCAATAGATTGAGTAATGAGAAATAATTGCAATGAGGAACAATCTGTCGGTCATGGTAAGGAGGATTTTAAGGCAAAACCTGAATCTTTGGGAAAGTTTAAAAGCCAAAAAGAGAAGTAAGTTTTATGCTAAGAAAATGATATGCGATAAGACCTGCTGATTTTATGCTCGAAAAGAGGAAAAGATGATATTCTTATTAGAATAAGCTAACTAGCAGTTATGCATTACTTGGGACAAGCAATGATTTAAGTTTGGAGGTTTGATAGCTCTCAAATAGAGCATATTTTAGGCTGCAATAGTTTTTATTATTCTTAGGATTAAGGGAAATAAATGAGCGTTAGCAGGAAATTACGAATATAAAACATGTAAATCAGCATGCATTCAAAAAGTAGCATCATAAGCACAGTTCGCAGTTTGCGTATGAATATTATACAACTTTGTGCTAAAAAGGTTATTTAATGCAGGGAATGTTGATCACTTATGCTGGAGAGATGAAGCAATGTGAACGACGACACACACAGAAGACTCACGCGTTCACAAGGCAGTTGCGTTCGAAGAATCACACCATCAAGGAAATAACAGAGAATCAATCAAGCAATTAAATTGGTGTCAATCAAATAAATTCCAGTAGAAATCAAGGGATCCTGCATTAATGAGGATTTTCCAGCTCATCTAGGCTTGCTGACAAAGTAAATCAATTCTATAAATTGCAAGAAGGAAACCGAGGTTAAGTGAACTGGTTTGATGGCCAAAAGCCAATCTATGCAAGAAGCAACTGGTGGTGTTCGAAGGAGCCAATGACAAGGGGACTGCACACTTCACAACTGCGTCAATTCCATTTTTATTATTTTTCTTAGGAGTAGTTGTAGCTTTGAACATTTAGTAGTAGTAATAAAATCATCTTATTTAAAATTCTTACTTGTGTTTATTGCTATGCTGCGTTATAGGCGTCTTGAATGAATAGTCCCAAGTAGAAGCATGTTAGGAGTGTAGGTTAGAGAGTTTTACACTGCTTCATTTACTATTTTATACATATGCATCGATTAGTGACCCACGTATATAACTTTTGGTGAGTTTGGAAGAAGGAACCGCATGATGACCCAATATGCTACAATAGGTTGAAGGCAAGTCTTTGCATCATTTAGGGAGTTAGGAATAACCTTACTATTTCTCGCATCGCCCCAAGTTAAGTACGGAGTTTGCAGTGGAAGCTGGTTCTGCCATAAATCATTAAGTGCAGAAGTACTTTTTGGTTGAGGGAAGCAAGGAACTTAATAACAAGTTCTGACCTCTTAATATTTTCTACAAGTGTCTATTTGTCACTACTCATTGTATTCATATTTATTACTATTAGCATCTGCATCATTTTATTATTAGCATCAAGAACAAAAACAAATAACCATCTTCAACCGATGCATTTACTTTTCTGCACAATTCTCGCCTGATCAATATTAATTCTAGACATCAATCTCTGTGGGATCGATAAAATTATATACTTATTACTTACTGTATTTCGTTCACATATACTTGCATGTAAGTGATTCTGAGACATACTTAGCGATAAATTTAACTCCGAATTAATTATTGTATGAATATATTAGCACCCGGAATCTGCCAGTCATTTGCCAAACATTTTCTGTCAAAACTTTTATCTAGGCCCTTATATGCTTCAAGGATTTCTACTATGCTTTTTTGCATTCCTCTTAGGTTGCACTCATATCTATAATTTCATAGTTCTCAGGATGCCTTGTTTGAGCATTAAACATTTCTCCTAAGCAAAGAAATTTCAACCGTACGCTATTTGTAGACAGCGAAATACTTAAGAAGTCCTAAGGCTTATTCGATCTTGTTGTCTTTTATTTTTCCCAGAATATGTTGATCTTTATTTTATAAATTTTTTTCTCTCAGAAAAATCACTCCTCAGGCATCCCTCACCACCAAACTTAAAGGTTTCATTGTCTTTAATGAAGGTGAGGCTTAGTTCCCCCAAACTTAGCTATTTCTGTGATTGCGATATTATATCTCAAGCTCTAAGACTTCATGTGAATTTTGGTTCTTTCTGTTATTCATGATAGGGAATATTCTAATGCTAGGTTTGGATCAAGGAGAATTTAAGAATTCTTCTAATTGAAAGGGAGCTCCCTACTAAAACTTAGATTTGTGATAATAATGCTATCTTAATCTTTCAAAGGGAAATTGTTGATTCTTATAAAATAATTATAAAGGAAATAGAACAAATTGCATCCTAATAAATGAAATGCATGATCTTAAAAAATTAAAATTGCTACTACGAATGAAATGCATGATGAAGGAAAATGATTAAAGTAAATAAGAGAGCGGGACTTCCATCTAAGTGTTTGCATTGCCAGCCTATTTTGCCTTCTCCGAATTCAGTATTTGTTTTGGAAATTCAGGCCATTCAGAGTACTCTTTTAGTGCTGCAGCTGCCTTCAATTTTATTTCATCTCTTTTATTTGCATATTCCCAAAATTCTTGTGAGTGGGAGAATAGTGCTTCAAATTATTTGACCAAACTATCTCGTTTAAGAATTCTAGTATTGCCTTTATTTTTCCTGCCACTTCGCATTCTCCATTTCCATCAAGTGCACAGTGTGTGCTTTCAAAATCCTGTCAGTCGCTTGTGGTTGAACACCTTGCTCTAAACATAATCTAGTGATAGTATGCGGGAAAAACATCTTCCTGCAGTTGGCTGAAGTCCAACACTGAATTTGCTTTTCCACTATCTTGCCTAGATTTGTGCGTGTTCCGATCTTGATTGCATAAAGCAGTAGTGCCTAGTCCCTGCTAACTATTTTCGCATTATTTGATGGAATAACCACATTTTTAATGAATGTAATACAGTCCTACAACTCTGGTTTAACTCAATCCATTGGAAACGACCATTGATTCTTCCACTTGGTGACCTCGGTCCCAATAGTTTTCAAGTAATCCTGCAACTGCTTCTTAGTTGGCTTTTTTAGTAGTTTTAGACAATCTGTCCCAATGTTGTCAGGAAGTTGAAAAAATTAGTTTAAGGCTGCGGATCTGCAATCATGATTTAACCTTCTACACGTGAGAAAAATTGCTTTTCTTTGTTCAGATTTGTATAGAACTAAGAACCTAGTCTTGCCTTGAGTCTATGATAGGTCTAGACTGCTCCAGCCTAACTCGCATATCTCAACAAGTGTTGCATGTGGAATACTTTTCACGGGCCATCCTCGGTCCTGCCAGAATCATTTCCGTGCTACCGTAGCATAGAGTTTAGATTTTGGAACAACTGGACATTCATCTTCTCTCTTTCTCCTTCCTTCCCTTTATTAGATATCTTACTGCTTAAGGCCATTAGTTCTAGGAGAAGAAATTGAAAACATAGCTTTTGGTTTCTTGAGGTGCAAAGTAGGATGTGGTGGTCGATACTTCCTTGCACACGGTTTATATAATTTTTTAAAAGATTTCGAAAATCCATGTGTAAGAGATGAGATAATCACAAAAGGAAATTTTAAATTTTTCTGCAAAGATTTTTTTTTTTAAATCGTACCAATCCTTTCTAAAACTACAAAATAAAAAATTTAAGGAAATAACTGAAAAGGAAAATTGCATGAATGGACAAACTTCCTATTCTAAAAATTGCTGTAAAATTTTACACAAAGTCAGAAATACTGGATTGTTGCATTCCATGAATGCTGCTAAGCAGGATCTGGGTGGAACCCTTGTGCTAATTCCGTCCGATGCAAATTGTCCTTGCTTGGGCCATTTATGTATCTTCGGAGCGTAGCCATCTTTGATAGCCTTCTCCTGCCTTTCTACGTCGTGTGCCTTAATGCGTGTACTTCCTACCACTCCTAATTTTGATAGGGCACTATTCGGGATATAAACGTGATCGAATATGCTCGATATATGCTATAACAATCATTCAATTCAATACGTAAAAATTTCTTGAGCAAACATGAGCAAGTGTACATAGTCATTGTTGTAGCAAGTTTTACTCTCTCAAAGGTCATCTCCTCAAGGACTTGGTGTTAACTCTCATTCTTTTTTCAGATCAAGAACTTATGAAGGTGAATGTATATGGTGAGTTGATTAACTAATGCAATGTTAAGGTAATCGATGAGATCAATTACTCTAGAAACAGAACAATAAAAGTAAAGTAAATGTTATCAGAAACAATTCTCGCACGCATAAAATGGAATAAGCAGTCAATTACAAATATCGGAATGAATTAGGCAGTTTCAAAGGAAATTGCTTAAGTATCAAGGTTAACTAGTAAGAAGTGAATTCCTAATTTACTCTCACTCTGCCTCTCTCGAGTTATAGCATACGATTACAATCAGAGTCAACAGCATTAGTAAAATTGTTAGCTCTAACAGATCTTCGAACTGCAAGAAAATTTAAGCAAGTCCTTGAGGAACGTAATTGATCAGACAAAACAAAGCAAGCATGAATGGTTGATCAGACAAAACGTACTTAGAATTAAAGCAGCATGGATACATAATTCAACATCTCCCTACTTAACACTTGATAGCTCTCAAATATAAGCATTATTTAGGCTAATGTCTTAATATATTCTAAAGGTATTTGTGCATTAATTGAATAAACTTCAGAGTTAGAATAGCATTAAGATGGAAAATTCATATAAATAAGATGCATGTATGATTTATGAGCTTAAATATAAAAGGCTAGGGAAAGTAGTGCATTTTAGAGTAAAATGTGAATGTTGAATGCTTTTTATACTTGAATGTCAAAGATTCCATGCTGTGCTAATTTATTGCTATATCTACAAGAATTAAAAACATGGTTAGCATCGCATTCAAAGGAGAAGTAGAAGGTCAAAATGCGCATCAAGACGCTTTGGAGGTTGCAGACTATGGGATCTTCCAAATAATATTTGGGAAGGACAAATATCCATTGCAAAAATAAAGCAAGAATTAATGCAAAGCAATGTGAATATCAAAGCAGTGTGGAAGAGAAGCGCAGAGCTGAAAACAAACAACATATCAGATTAGATGCCAAAGCCAAAATAACCGAATAAGGAAAGATCGAATGCCAATCTAATGTTAACCATCAGATTGCGGGATAGACAAACTGCAATAATCATGGGATTTATGCCATAATCAGCAAAGATGTGATTGACAAAATCAGAGGAAATCTGTCACGAGAATCAGGGGATAAGCTGCCAAAGATAAAAGGCAATAAAAGATATTTCCAAATCCAATCCTTGTCTTCCAAGTCGATTCCTCAGTCCTTAAGCATTTCAAGCCTATAAAAAGGAGAAGAACCAAGAGAGAAAGTGTGCCTATTTTCAGAGTTCTTCCCCCACACCTAGGAGTAGGATTTTGAAGCAAAGTTCGTGTTCCTATTGACACGGAGTCCTGTTCTTCAAGCAACCGCCACCATTTACTACTTTCCGTTTATCTTTTCTTTGTTTATTTTATGTTTTATTTATTTTCAGCACCATTGTTTTCCATTCGAACAGTTCTTGCATTTGAATTAATTTAGTTTTCTTTTGCAATGACTTTCGCTTTATTCTTATTTTATTATTTATTCTTTTCCTTACTTTCATGTCTAGCTAAGCATTTTAGGCAAAGGTTAAGGGTACGGGTTGTAGAAGCATGAACTAGGGTAAAAAGAGTTGTTAATTGAAGCATGTTGAATTAGGATCTTAATTAAATAGTAAATGTCGATCCACATGCACTAATAGGTTGTAAATCGGAAGAGAAAATTACCTAAGGCTAGTTTGCATGTTCAGTAGGTTAGTATTAAGTCTTTCGTACTTTAAATCGAAGTTTAGAGATAAACGTGTAACTACTGCATATGCTACCCTGGTTGATAATTACGTTGAGTCGCAACGGAAGTTGGGCTTAATGCAAACGAAAGTGGAAGCAAACGTTTGTTAGGCAAAGTATGGGAATTACTACTTACTGCATTTTATTCTAGGAATTGTTAGATGCATCCGATAACTTTAACCTGAGCCTTACTCAGTTCATTTTGCATTTTAGTTTTATTTTTGCATTTAGATACAAAAAAAAAAAACCAAAATCCCAACACCATTCTTTTTACTCTCTTGCACGACTCTCTCTTAGACTAATTAGCTGATAATAGACATCAATCCCTGCAGAGAACGATAAAAAATAAATATTTATCACTTGCTGCACTTTCGACTGCGTATACTTGTGTGAATGCTATTCCAAAGCATAAGGCTTTAGCAATAAAGTCTTATGCTTAGAATTTATCATTAGTTTATTTATACCGCACCGAAAAAATGCATCAACACTATCGCAAATTTACTCATACTCGCCTAATTCTTCCGATAGAGAATTTAGCTACTCACATTAATAATTGAAACTACAGTAAATGCCAAAACAGAGTAATTAGTCATCATATAAACTTGTAGAATTTCAAAATCAAATCAACAACATTTTAAACAAATGTAGAATTCAAACAAACAAAGATCAGAAAGCATAGAGAAGAAAAGCCTGTTGCGATCCATGAAATGATGAATGCTCCAGATCCAATCTACTCCCTGCTTCAAAATGCTAATCGAATAAAAAAACTCAAAATCTGCTTGAATCAACTATGAACTACAATGTAGCTTGAACGGAATTGATCACAAGCAAGAAAAACTAAAGAAAAATTACTTTCTCTAATCTAACTACTCTATAATTGAAAATGCTGAAAAACAAAATGCTCTAAAAAAGTAAATCTAGAATTCGAAAAAATGGAAAAAGCTTCTTCAATTCAAATACGCTCCAGTTTAACTACTCCTCCCAATTGCTCATGCCTAAACAATAAACAGCCAAGATTGAATGCTCCAACATAGTAATTAATGCTCTTCATTGATGCTCGACATGTGTCATATTCTAGAATAGTCACGCCATTTCCGTTGCCTTCAACTTAGCTCCATATTTTTGCTTTAGTGATTAGCACTTTGCGTATCCCGAAAGTTGTAGCAATTAAAGATAATCAGGCTTTTGAACTTATCAACCTAATTAATCACACATTCATGCATAAAGGCTACTAAATCACTTAAAAACCTCTTCTTCTAAAAAAACTATAGAACTTTACAAATTGCTAAAATAGTGTTATCGCTAACCATATTTCTTCTCAAATCAGATTAATAATTCAAGGAGTTTATTCAAAATGTTCTCATTAAAGCAGCAAATACTCTCAATACTTGAGAGTTATCAGGTGTGGAGCATCGAATTGAAGCTCAATTAAATTGTCCATGTGTTGCTTCCTCAACTGATCAATTCTTGCTGTGTATGCAGTTCTGATAGCGTAAAAACTACAAGTACTATTGCGAGTAGCCCACAGTTTAGCGCTATAACATTGTTTTCCTGCAAACTAGTTAACTCTACATCTCCCCTGTTGGTTAGATGCGAGATCATGATAATTGACTATGTAGGTTCATTACTCACTATGCTAACTATTTGAGAATGTTCATCCTCGCTTTGGCTTTCATCACTCAAAGCTTGCTCAGTATCAACATTGGAACCTTCTTCGCTTTCTTCCATGACGCATTTTGTGATATTAGCCTCTAGAGTGGCCAGAGTGGCGAACCTTGCCCAAGCTTCCTCCTGCTACTGAAAATGCCTTCTTTGTTCTCTGTCTATTTCTACTACACGTTGCAATGCCTCGGTCTCTTTTCTGCGTTCTATCAATCATGGCTAGCCAAAAATCTTCCTAGTAGAGTTCAGTCTTACTAAAAAAATCCACTGCTGATGCCCCATTAAGTATGTCGGCCCTTAGATATGTCTCTTCTGCTCTTAAATTGCTGGCAGTGCTTTCTTCTGTGTTTGTATTTAGAGATTGTTTGTGCTCTTGATTGGGCTGTTGAGGTTCTGGTATTATACCATTCATTGCTTCCGTCTTAGCTGCTCTTCCTCTTCTATGGTAATGTCATTCGAAAATTGTCCATGATTATACAACGGACCCCTAGGTTCATGCTTCTAGCCTCCCATGTATGTCTCATGTTGCTACGATCTCTAGGTAGACTGAATTAATGCTAAAAAATGCTGCTATGATCTCCCCCAAGCCGCGACTATTATTCCCAGTTAGGATACACTGAATAGAAATTTATTGTGTTGGTCTCTTCTGCATAGCTTTTTTACTGATAAAAATGTGTTTGCTATGGATTAGTGTTGTTGTTCCATTGCTGATTCGCAAAGTGATGAAACGCCATCTTTAACGCTCGTGCTTGTGGTAATGTGATTGAGACTTCTTTCCTTATTGGTTGTTGATGACTCTTAAATAGAGTCAGAATTATAGATAATCTTAGATCATTCTTTGAGTTTATTGATGAAAATTCAATGCGAGAAAGGCGAACATAATGAGAAAAAGGTGAAAATAGCTAATGCTTACGCATTAGAGGAATAAATTGAGAGATATGAATTATTGCACAGAAAATGATAGATTTAGCACACTTAGCGCGTATTTAGCAAAGCTTATGCTGATAAACTATTTTTGCAGGAAAATACGATGTGAAATGATGTAGAGTTGAGAATCAAGATGTGCGATTGCGAGTGGAGCAACGTTTAGAAAAACTCCAAGGCACCATAAATGACATAAGGAAAGAATCAAATGAAAGCAAGATGTTGACTAACCAGACACTAGAAAGACAAATTACTGAAATCACAAGATTCTTGCCTTAAACACACAAACATAATTGGCAAATTCATACAAGGAAAGATATCGCGTCGATCGATCCGTTCCTATTCTAAAAGATTCGAAGGATGATTATAAAAGAAGACCTCTGTAATAGGATTAAAAGAGGGAGAGAAGGTTCAAAGAGTTTTTGAAATCGAGAGTTTTACATTATTTTTCTCTATTTTTCTTATTAGACTCATTTCATTTAAGTAATACTATTTCATCATGTTTTCCATGTCGTTATCTGTATTTCTTGTTTGTATGATGAAAAAATTTCGTCAAGAAAACACTAGGGAAAAGTGATTAGTTTTAGCATGTGTTAAGAAGGAATAGGAATGGCGTAAGTGGAGCATGTTAACTAGGAGCAAATATCAATAGTAAGTGTCGACCGGCCATCGACATGCACTAATAAGTTGTAAATCGGAAGAGGAAATAACCTAAGTCTAGTTTGCATGTTCAGTAGGTTAGTATTAAGTATTTAATACTTTAAATTGGAGCTTAGGAATAATCGTGTAACTACTGCATACGTAGCGTCAGCTAATCATTACTTCAAGTTGCAGCGAAAGTCGGGCTTGATGAGACGAAAGAGGAAGTGGAAGTTTGAGTGGCATAGTATGATTGTTACCCCTTACCACATGTTTCTTTAAAATGCATTGCTAACTCTCTGCATGAGTGCCCTGGTTTAGCCTTATTCTCTCATAATCTGTTTTACAATTGTTTTTATTTCATTTATGCTATTCAACCCAATCAATCACAACAACCATTCATTATTTCTGTTCAATTCTAAACATCACCTTAGATAAATCACAGTCCTTGTGGAGATCGATAATTTACTTATTACTTAGTGCAGGCAGCGTATACTTGCATGAGTGCGAGTTTATTGCACACGAGGTAACTAGGTTTTCTCCAGTCAAGTTTTTGGCTTCGTTGCCGAGGACTGTGTCAATTTATTTTAAGTCGAGATTGTTTAGAATATAATATAAAAAAAAAGAAGATATTTTAGAAACATTTGCTTCAACATCTTAGTGTGAACTGTGCATGAGCACGACTGATACGAATCAGACAACCGATCCATTGCATGTACCTAAAGGACCTATTACAAGGAGCAAAGCAAAGAAGATTCAAGAGGAATATATATTACATCTTCAAAAGCTTGCCAATGCACAAGAAGAGACAAAGCTTTTTCAGCTCGAATTTATTTACAACATTAGAACAACAAGTGAAGAAGAGATTGAAGTGAAGATGGCATGAGAGTATAATTAATATTGGAAGATGACAACATGGCAGAATTTTAAATGAAGAAATTTCCAGATTTTATAATTTTGACGGCTTGCCAACGAATATCATAATTGCCAGTGGCCTTTTAGAAAAATTAGTTAGGTCTATTGAAAGCTTATCTACCTTTTTGTCCAGCATTTAAGCCTCTCAATTAATGTGCAATTTTTTTTTGGCTTCCTAGGTCTAATTATCTACAAAATGCATTTAATAGCTTTTTTAGTCCTTTTGTTTTCCAAGGCATGCACGAATTTTTGGCCTATAAAATGGCTTGTAATACATCATTTTGGACAGACTTATGTGTTAAAAAACTTGTATTTTCTTGAACCCGATTTGGTGTTTCATTTCTTTCAAATCTTG
Source organism: Sechiopsis laciniata (assembly GCA_037833695.1). Lineage (NCBI taxonomy): Eukaryota > Viridiplantae > Streptophyta > Magnoliopsida > Cucurbitales > Cucurbitaceae > Sechiopsis > Sechiopsis laciniata. Next base: position 49,598 of record JBBMKA010016174.1, read on the forward strand.
CTTTAGGTTTGAATTTAAATCAATTCATAGGATTAGTCTTGATCAATCTAATTCTGGAGTGAGTTATCTTAGGATCTGTAAGAACCCGACTCTAAAAATGGTTCTAAACCTGGTTCTTACTCAGCATGCATGAGTGTAAAAGCATTTAATAATAAATGAGACATCTCTGATAAATAAGATTTCCTTTAAAATTAAAACATCCAAACTGAAACCTGTTAAAACAGAAAACACAGATCCTGGCCAGTGATTTTATTTAAACATCCGTAAACAGTTTAACGTCATAATGTAAAAATTCCCTATGGACTCCGTGTCCAACTACATGCTAAATCAAATAAAACATAAAATATAGACAGAGTGCCAACGACAGCTTCCATGATCATGCAGCTCCTCCGCTAGCCGTCCTGGTGCTACCTCAAGTTACCTGGTGGAAAAAACCACAGAAAATAAGGGTGAGTACAAAGGCATTCAGTAAGAATCCCCAACCGTGGTACAGTACGAAACAACAAATCATCTAGCATCCAAGTATACATGCAAACGGTTACTAACACAGAATCCCTAGAGTGAGTTGTCGATACAACATTAGAGTCATCGGAAGTCTCTCACTTCTGGCCTAGTGATTAGCTCAATAACTGATCCCAAATAGATATCCTCGAAGGTCTCGTACCCTCGGCCAAGTGACCAACTCAAAAGTTGGTCCTGACCAGCTCTCCAAACTGGTCTTGGAACATCCAGGAGAGTATCCAGTGTCTAGCTTTAAAGTTGGAAAGGAAATGGTGTACTCACGAATATTAGCCCGAGGGAGCTCTCCTCCCAGCACCTAACGCGTGTGCGCGCACATCGCATGCTACTGCAAACTGCATAAATGTGGGGGCCTAAAGACAAACTACGTCAGTTCAGGTACGCATGCCTAAAGACTCAGAAGCGGTGTCACTGATCTACAGTAGTGCGAGGCCCTCGGCACTCAACTGTAGCAGACTGAATACCACCGACGCCTGAAGCTAAGAACTGGCCAAGGCAGGTTTGCACCATTGGCAGGGTTTCACTCTAGCAGGCTACAAACTAGGCTTTTGCCGATGTGGTGAGCTAGACCACACCCGACTGCCGGGGGCGAGATTCTGTCCTCGCTGGTCCGGACCTGTGGGGATAAAGTACGTTATGTCTGCTCTCAGCCTCTAGATGATAACAACCTGACAAGTTATATCTAAGAATATGCGACATTGTTCCCTATCAATCAAATATGCTCCACAACATATAAACCCTAGCATGGTACTAAGAGCATAAAACAGGAATCAAAGCATGCTAGAAGAACAAACCTAGCATGGCACTAACATGTGGAAACAGGAATAATCATGCTAGCAGAACAGAACAACATATAAATCCTATCCACTAAACATGATCGTAAACAGTAAACAAGCAAATAGGAATGCAATTAATGAAGTCTCGTAGAGTCCACACAACCTCGGTAAGAAATTCGTACCTGGAAAACAAGCAGAAATCACACACAGATAAAAGTGCTCCTTGAGCTGCAGAACCAACGGATAAACAACCTAGGCAAATAATTAACAAGCACAGCATTAATAATTAATAGCTAAACACACTACGAAACCAAAAGCATAAGGCTCGAGAAGCAACCCAAAACCAAGGAGATCACAAGCCTTGGCAGCAAGGTACGGCTGGCTCGGTGGGACTCCTCGACAAGGCTCAGACGAGGGGCTGGGATGCGTGCGGTAGCTAGCAACGAGCGTGGGCGAAGCTGCTTGGCCAACGGGCTACTTGTAGGAGCGAGCAGTCGGTTGCGTCTGCCATCACTGAGGGCTGGATGGCGATGGTGCTCGAGTGAGGGCATACGTGCGGTGCGCTCTGGCAAGGGCTTGCGGGGCTGGGCAAGCGCGATGCCACAAAGATGCTAGGGCTGGCATTCGCGTGCGGCTCGGTGACAAGCTATTGCTGCTCTTGTCTAGGGTTGATTTGTGGCAAGAACAAGGCTTTTGGCTAGGGCTTGTGATTTTGGGGCTTGGCTATGTGTGATCGGTAATGGAGAAGAGGAAGAAGAAGAGAGAATCCGTGAAGGAGAAGAAGAAGAAAAATGGGAAGTGATTGTCGGCTAGGCTTACGGTCTCAGCAAAAGAAGGGTTGAATGGGAGAGTGCCACATGTCCTCGGGCGATCCCGGCTTCGAATCCTATCGAGGGAAAACTTAAACAATTAATTTCCTCTTTTTCTCTTTTAAGCAAACTGACCTCCAAGCCTCTCAAAAAATAACTCTAACCCTAAAAACTTGAAACCGAAAGAATAACCCGAACTTAGCAAATAACAAAATAGACTCGAAACCCTGGTTAATTACAAAATCGACCCTGAGGGAAAAATTACCAAAATGCCTCTAAAGGCTCAAACTGCCCTAACGGCCTAACCGAACAACCGAATAAACAACTAAACATACCTAGGGAATCAGAATGGAAAACTAGGCTGTTACAATATTCCCTCCTTTTGAGACTTTCGTCCTCGAAAGTCCTAAGACTGGAACTACTCTAGATAATGCGCCCTCATCTCGTCCTCTAACTCCCAAGTTACTTCCTCTACTTTCTGATTCTTCCACTGAACCTTAACCAAGTTAATCTCCTAGTTACGCAAAGTCTTGCGATCTTGGGCTAAGATGTACACTGGCTTCTCCTTGAAGCTTAAATCCTCGTTCAGCTCTAACGGCTTAAAGTCAACTACATGCAAAGGATCTGCCAGATATTGTCTCAACATAGAAACGTGAAAGACGTTATGCACTGCTGCCAAAGATGGGGCAAGGCCAAATGGTAAGCCACTGAACCGATCCGTTCAAGGATTTCAAAAGGCCCTACAAACTTGGGACTCAACTTGCCCCGCTTACCAAACCTTAAGACTCCACGCATTGGTGCCACTTTTAGAAATACATGCTGGCCGACCTCAAACTCTAAATCTCTAGGGTGAACATCGGCATAACTTTTCTCCCTACTTTGTGCTATCAACATACGAGCCCTGATCTTCAACACTGCGTCGTTAGTCATCTGTAACAGCTCGAGACCCAAAACCTGTCTATCACCAACCTCTTCCAAGAATACTGGAGATCTGCACCGCTTACCATACAAAGCCTCGAACGGAGCCATCTGAATCACCGACTGATAGCTATTATTGTAAGCGAACTCCATCAGATATAAGTACTGATCCCAACTACCTGGGAAGTCTAAAACACAGGCTCGTAACATATCCTCGAGAATCTGGTTCACCCTCTCTGTCTAACCATCTGTCTGAGAGTGAAAAGCAGTACTGAAGCTGCACTCGGTTCCCAAACCCTTCTGGAGCGCTCTCCAGAAGCGAAAAGTGAATCGAGAGTCACGATCGGAAATAATGTTTGCTAGAACACCATGGTACCGACTGTGCCCATTGTTCTACGATATAGTTAACTCTACCGGGGATGAAGTGTGCACTCTTAGTCAGCCTATCCACAACAACCCAGATCTGAGTAAACCCTCTCGACGTCTTCGGTAACCCAGAAATAAAGTTCATTGAAATCTCTTCCCATTTCCATTGTGGCACACTCAACGGCTGCAATAAACCTGCTAGTTTTTGTCTAGGAGCCTTCACTTACTGGCAAGTGAGACACCGGCTAACAAACTCTGCAATATCTCTTTTCATACCCATCCACCAGAACGTCTACTTGAGATCCTGATACATCTTAGTACCCCCTGGGTGCTAAGTAAACAGGGAACTATGAGCGTCAGTAAGCAACTCGGCTCGTAGCTTGGCATCAGCTGGAACACACAACTGACCTCTATACCTCAAACCTTCGTCTGGTGCTATAACAAAGTCAAAATCTCTGTTTTCCTGAATTCTCTCAAACAAACTTTTCAACTTAGGATCACTCAGCTGGCCATCAATGATCTTCTGCTTAATTAATGGCTGAACTGTCAACTGGGCTACCCTGGCAATAACCTCTCCCAGCAACACTGTAATATCGGCTCGCTCGAACTCTTTCTACAAATGAATCTGAGAACTTAACAAAGCTGTGAAGTGTGACGTCTTTCTACTCAGAGCATCGGCCACAACATTGGCCTTTCTCGGGTGGTACATGTAATGGCCCAGTTTTCCTTTCTGATTCCCTAGGTATGTTCAATTGTTTATTTAGTTGTTCGGTTAGGGCCGTTAGGGCAGTTTGAGCCTTTATGTGCATTTTGGTAATTTTGCCTTCAAAGTCTGAGGCTGTTTCTTTCATTTCCTGAGTTCGGGTTATTGCTACGATTTCAAGTTTCCAAGGTTAGAGTTGCTTTTTGGGAAGCTTGGAGGTCATTTTTAGTTAAAAGAGAAAAAGGGAAAAATGGTTATTTAATTTCTCCCTCGCCAGGACTCGAAGTCGGGATCTCTTGAGGACCATATTTAAACCCTTTTTTTCTTCAAGCCCCAATCCTATCCGCATTTGGAATTCTCTTCTTCTCCTTCTCCCTCACGATTCTCTCTTTTCCCTCCTAAATTGTCGAGAGCTCCCTTGCAAACCCTAGCCGAAATCTTGTCTCTCCCCTTCGCCAGTCTGCAGCCGGACATCGCCGCTCAAACTCCAGCTAAGAAAACCCATTACCAAAATCACCTTCACCAATTCCCTCACCGAACCCTATCAGTCTCTCACCCATTCGTTCACACGTTTGCCCTAGCCGAGAGTAACAACCTTTGATCGCCAAGCCGTGCCACTGTTTCCCTTGCACAGCGTAGCCTTACGATCGCAGCATTGAGATTGCCCAGTCTCGCACGTTGTCGCCCTTATAAACAACTAGACGATCTGTAGCATCTCGGTCGCGATCACCTCAGGTATGTTTTACCCAAACCCTTCTCATTCTCAGTTGGTTTCTCGTGGCCTGATGTTAAGATTTGTCTACCCTTGTTCTTGTTGCAGCCGAGAACTTGAATGCACAACGCCGAGACCTCGCCCGTCCGCTTGTCTGAAGTAGATCCACTGTGCTACGTTCACTTTTGGATTTTGCTTTAGCGAGCCCTTCGCCTCAGCGAAACCTTCGCCCTTCGCGTCTGCCCGTAGTCTCGTTCTTTGCCGAGTTTTGCACCAGCCGTGCCTCGTTTACCGCCGCAAGACTTTGCTTTTACCTTCGTCGAAACCTGTAGCCGAGCCTGTCTTCTTGGTTTAGGGGTATTGTTTCCCGAGCCTTATGTGTTGGTCGTTTGCTGCTAGATGTTTAGAGTTTAATTATTGTTGTTATTGATATTTGCTAGGTTCGTGTTGGTTCTATAGCTCAATGAGCACTTTTATCTGTTTGTGATTTTCTGCTTGTTTTCCAAGTAAGGATTTCTTATCGGTGTTATGTAGGCCCTGCAAAATATTCATTGATTATATTCTTGTTGCATGTTTACTGTTTACGAGCATGTTTAGTGGATAGGATTATATGTTGTTCTGATCTGCTAGCATTGTTGGCTCTCTCACCATTTCCTTATAGATAGCTAGGTGTCAGAATTGATAGTTAAATACTCCCAGGCTGAAGTGGGTTCTCGTCCATCGGCATAACCCTAGACGCGGCATCTCTTTAGGCCTCTGTTCTAGTATTCGTCTGTGTGATATGACAACATCAGAAGAATGCTCACTATTGATTTACTTTAGTCGGCACAGACGGTTATGAAGTCGCATAGAAGTGCAGAATACCAAAGTTAGGGGCACAATATGAAGCGAAATGAAGGCTTGGAAGCCAACTCTATTTGTATATGTTGTAGGCGTGGGTTACTTTAGGCCTTGGCCCGCTATAGGATTATTTGATTATATGCGTGGAAGGCTGGGCTGTCTCTTGTTCCAGATTGATAAGTCAGGGTTGTTTGTTTGGAGTGGATAGTTAAATACTCACTATTGGGCTCTAGGCCTGTTCTTCGCTATAACATCATGTTTAGAGCTTAAGTGAAAGATCCTGTAGTTTTCTGATTATGATATATTTTTAGAGGTTTGTTGCAACGAAAAGTGTAGGATTGTGTGAATTTAAGTTGCATTTTTAAAAGACTTGATATTTCTAGTTTGATGTAGCATTCCTATGAAGCAAAATGAAGTGGTAGTGGAAACCTCGCTTGAACAAAGACAACTCTCGTGAAGCAGTCCAGACGAAGCGGAGCATGTCGCTAGGGCGAAGGGAATTCCAGCGTAATTAGATGCTTGAAAAATATCTTAAGTAGAGGACGCATGTCAAAGATCAAAGCTTCATCCATTTAATCTCAGCCGTCGCTTCGCAACAGCTTTGACGCAGGTAGACAACGTGGATAGTGGAGTAGATAATGTCAGAACAGAGCAGGAAAGTCAGAGTATAGGATCATGGAGCGAGGTTTGCAAAAGTTGTTAAGAGCCCTATAAATAGCGAACCTCCTCCACCATTTCGAGGAGTGAGTGATTTTAAGAGTTGAATCAAGGGATAAAAATACTTCATAGTTTCCGAACAGTTTTTCTTTCTTTATTGTCATTTTTGGCAATACTTCTGTTCAGGGATAAAAATACTTCTGTTCGTCGGAGCCTTTCCTATCAACTATCTACCGTTTTTCTATCTTAGTTAGTTTTACTTTATGTCGTTCACTAGTTGTGTTGCTTAATTTTGTAACCAGAGACTTCAGCATCGTCGGAGTTTATTCAGAGGTCAACAGTGTTAACTAGGCTTTTTCTATATCTTCCTTGTTTAGTAATTTTGCTTAATCATTGTAGTGAACTCATACTATTATTTGCTTAATGAAGATGGAAGTTATTGTTGTTATTGTTTCTCATTTTCTTTACACCATGAGTAGCTAAATCATTAATTGGAAGGATATAGACAAGTAGAGTGTTTTGGCTGTAGCATAGAGGTAGTGAGGAGCAAACCCTTTATGCATGCTAAACTAATCTTAAATACATTCTGTTTGATCAGCAGTCTGTATAACTGTATTTCGTTTTCGAGAGAGAAGAAATAGAGCGAACTTGCATGTAATAACATTAGGTTTTGCTAAGCTTGCTTGCATTCAAAGAACACTTAGAGATAAGGTTTTCCTAGTGCTGATTAGTTGTTTTAATCGTTAGAGTTTAAGAAAACCTAGCTAGAGCTCGAGAGAGCCAAGAGTTGAGCCGTTAGTAGTTCGCTTATCGCTGGAATACCTCTGCTTCGAAACACTCGAAAGTCCTATTCTCCTTCTGTTACTTTGTCACATTTTAGTTTTCATCATTATACTACTATTTGTTTATTGTTTTATAGAATTTGACGTTATCGTTATTTCGCTTTGGCATTTTTATTCTTGCAAATCTTAGTTTTAGACATATTAAAACCATTTACCGTTAAACTTTGACTCTTGCGATGAAATCTAAACTAAAAGCACACAAATTCCCTATGGAGATGACCTGTACTTTAGTTAAAACTTGCTACAACAAGACTGTGTATACTTGCACAATCTAGGGTCGAGGCACGCACACTTATTTCATTAAAATTATACTTCGCTGTGGTGAATTTAGGAGCATATCTATTTTTGTGTTGCTAACCCATGAACAAGTTTTTGGCGCCGTTGTCGGGGAGTTTGTTTAAGTTGTTTTTGTTTAGTAAGTATTGTAAGAGTTGTACTTTAAGATCAAGCTAATCTGTGTTGTTCTATTGCAGGAATTTCGTCAAGTGCATGCACAGGCGAGGGATTGCAAAACCCTTTGATCCCGAACTTGAGCGCAACCTACACAGAAGAAGAATAAGAGCAAGGAAACAAAATCGCACGAGAAGAATGGTTGACGCGAATCTAAAAAATATGCCTGTCGGAAATGCTGAGGCGAGGCAACAACCAGACAGACCTAAAAATGAACAGGCAGATGAGCTACATACTAATTCTATCATGATTGCTAACGATAAGGATAGAGTAGTAAGACATTATGCAACCCTTAACGTGAATGAGCTTCAGTGAGGAATGATCAGACCTACTATTGGTGCCAGAGCATTTGAGTTCATGCCAATGATGAACACTATTCTCCAGCAAAAGGCACAGTTTCACGGGTTGGCAATAGAGGATCCATACAGACACTTAAGAGAGTTCATGAGCATTTATGATTCTTTCATCATTCCAGATGTATCAAGGGATGAATTGAGATTGAGTCTCTTTCTACATTCGCTGGAAGAAAGTGCAAAAAAATGGTTGGATACTATCGATGATGTGGAAGAAATTACATGGGATGAGCTCGCGAAGAGATTTTTGTTGAAATATTTTCTCCTAAAAAAATCAAGGAAAATCATAAATGAAACCTTATAATTTGTGCAAGAGGAAGGAGAATCAATAGTTGAAGCATAAGAGCGATTCAAGGGAGTTATTCGTAGATGTCTGCAAAATGGGATTCGATGTTGTCTTCAACTTAAGCACTTCTATAGTGGCTTAAGCGTAGTAGTGTAGCTAGTTTTGGACACTTCAGCAAAAGGCATACTTCAGCGTAGAGGTCATTGAACGAATATCCTTGAAACTGTAGCGCATTTAGATGGAGAGAGTAACTCATCACTAACCCAATAAATGACTGAGATGAGAGAAATGTTGAATAATATACAAGAAACTAATGCCGCAAATACAACCATGCAAAGCATAAGTGCGCCACCTTTCACGCAAGCGAATATGCAGCAACACTTAGCTGGCATGGATCCGTGTGCTTTATGTGGAGATGCTCATCTATATGATAATTATCCATACAATATAGCCTCAGTGTGTTTAGCTCAGGCGAACTGTCAGAACAATCCATACTCAAATACATACAATGTTGGATGGAGAAATCATCCTAATTTTTAGTGGAGTAACAATGGAGATACGGGAAGTTTGAACATTTAAGGTTTTCAATAACAGAGGCAAAATGGGAATTCGAAATGGCAGAGTGGGTGAGAAATGTTCGTGACCAGAGTATTGCTGAGTAAGGAAGCTGCACTCTACCCAAGCTGACAGGATCCTGCATTCTAACAAAGAGAGAAGAGAAGTCTGCACGGAAGGCTTGGATAATCAATAGGCATGTCGGTGGATGAAATGTGGAAGGCTGGAAGGCAGCCGGCTTACTCACTATGCGGCATGCCTTCCGCAGTCGCATACGATTATGCTATGGTCAGCGGTATTAGACGGTTATGATATATTGTCACAGAGACACGTGCATCTTGATCACATGCTCACCAAACAGAATTCAACTCTGTTCCACTAAACCTATAGCAACATATATTGGTAGATAGCTCAGGTACCTGCTGAGCTGGCTGAGCCCAGATTGATTTCCTGCACTCTGACCTGAACACGCAATACTCTAGCTGCAGTGCGTTTGGAAGTGATTGCCAATAGTTGTCTCTTGTTCAGCCGAGTATTGCCTTGCCGAGAGCCCTACCTTGCCTAGAGCAACCTTTGTCCTTGTAGCCGAGAGCCTTGTGTTTTCTCAGTTGGGTAAATTCCTTGCTCCCGAGCTTTGTGCGTTGGTCGTTTGTTACTTAGTTTATTAGAGTTTGATTGCATGCTTGTTATTATTATTTGCCTAGGTTGCTTCGTGTTGGATTTAAAGCTCGAGGAGCACTATTTATCTGTTGTGATGTCTGCTTGTTTTCTTGTAATGGCCCAGTTTTCCATTCCGGTTCTCCAGGTATGTTCGGTTGTTATTTCGGTTGTTCGGTTGGGCCCTTCGGGCAGTTTGAGCCGTTAGGGGCATTTTGGCAATTTTGCCTTCAAGGGTAGTCTCGTAATTAATCAGGGTTTTAAGACGGTTCTATTAAATTCTGAGTTCAAGTTTTTATTTCAGTTACAAGTCCTTAGGGCTTGCATTGCTTTTGAGAAGTTTGGAGCCTCTGTTTGATTCAATAAGAAAAAGAAAGAAAAAGGTGACTTCGCTAGGACTCGAAGCCGGAACCGCCTGAGGACACGTGTCACAATTTCGTGGAGCCCTTCTTTTTTACCGACACTATAAATACCCAGCCATTTCTTCAATTTCATCTTTTTCTCATTTTCTCTCTTTTCTCCCAAATCGCAGAAAAACACTTTTCCCTCCCCTTCGCCGAAACCTGTTGCCTTCACTAGAGCACCAGCAGCTGAGTTCGCCAGCCTAGGTGAGCTCTTCCTTTCTCCTTCGTCGATTGCTTCGCTCAGCCGTTTGTCTGCCGCACGCCCTCGCTTCGCCATAGCTGCACAGATTCAGACGCATCGCAGCTTTGCCTCGCTCAGATCCCTTTCGTCTGCGATCGCCAGCCAGCCTGTTCGCTTCAGGTACGTTTCGCCGAGTTCTTCTAGCTCCCTATTTGGTTTTCCATCGCTTGATTCAAGGTTTCTCGCTCTGTTCAAATTTGCAGTTGAGTCTGCGAACGCTTAGTGTCGAGCCCTTGTCCGTTCGCTTGACCCAGCCAAGTGCCTGTGCAGCGTTCGTTTTCTGAGTTTTACCCCAGCGAGCCCTACATCTTCTTTGACTCGCAAGTCCTCGTCAGCCTCGCCAAGGCTTACACTTTTCCCAGCTGTTGCCTCTTCGCCGCAAGACTCACCAAGAGTTCGCCTTCGCCTTCACCGAGGCCTCGCTGTCGAGCCAGCTCTTCCCAGATTTAGGTAACTCTTTCCCAAGTGTGTATTGGTTTTTAGTTGTTGTAGCTGTTCAAGTAGTATGTAACTCGTGTTTATATTTATGACTTGCTAGGTTGTTGAATCTGCATCTCAAGGAGCATTTTACTTGTTGTGCTTTTCTGTTTGTTTCCAAGTAAGGATTTCTTGCCGGGGTTGTGTGGACCCTGCGAGACTTCTCTAATTGCTTTCTTGTATGCTAGTTATACTGTTATGAGCATGTTTAGTGGATAGGGACTTTTATGCTGATCTGTTCTGCTAGCATGTTTGACTCATGTTTTCACATGTTAGTGTCATGCTAGGTTTGTTCTTCCAGCATGCTTGATTCCTGTTTTAACCTTGTAGTATCATGCTAGGATTATTTGTTGTTGAGCACGTTTGTATGATAAGTTACCGGGTTGGGATTCTTAGATAAAACTTGTTAGGTTGTCATTGATAGTAAACAGTGAGCCCAGTTCTCAGAATGGCATCAATATGGCCATCTTCAAGGGAATTCAAATTCGAACATTCTGCTATTAGATGGCTGACATAAAATGCCAAACTATGCCAAATTCCTAAGAGCCCACCTCCATTTCCGCAAAGAATTTAGAAAAAAAAATAGAAGGATTGGGTTTTGAGCAGTCATGGACATCTTCAAGGGAATTCAAATTAACATTCTGCTATTAGATGCATTACATAAAATGCCAAACTATGCCAAATTCCTAAAGGAAGTTTTGTCAGAAAAAAGAAAAGTTGAAGAATTCAAAGTTGTATCTCTCAATGGGGAGTGCAATGCACTGATAACAAACAAACTTCCAACGAAAAAGAAAGATCCAAGTGCATTTACAATTCCTATTTCTATTGGCGGTAAGCAAATGGGAAAAACGTTGTGCTATTTAGGAGTGAGTATCAACCTGATGCCCTTATCTATGTATAAGAAGTTTGGCATCGATGAAGCTAAACAAACATCTGTCACAATTCAATTAGTCGATTGCTACATTACCCGACCAGAGGGAAAGATTGAAGACATTCTAGTCCAAGTGGGCAAATTTATCTACCCTGCTGATTTCATAATCCTGGATTATGAAGCAGAAAAGGAAGGCCCTATTATTTTGGGCTATCCATTTTTTAAAATAGGGCGAATAGTGGTTGACTTTTATGAAGACACAATTACGCTGCAAATAAATGGCAAAAAAATGAAGTTCAATACCTGCAATTCCATGAAATGCCTAGCAGACATTGAAGAATGTTTGGCGACGAACGCTTTGGACGAAGATTTTGATGAAGTTAATAGAGAAAGTATCCTGAAGTGAAGAGAAGACACGAATTATAATTACGCGGGAATCAGCAAAGAGGAAGCGCGAGATAGTGAGCTTGAGGTTTATGAGATTCGAACCACTTTAACTGACTAGCTAAACCTAGCTGGAAGAATTGTGGAGCCCATGAAACCATTGACCTCCGGAACACTGGGGTTGCCTCGTGTGCAATTAACTCAAACTCGTGTAAGTATACGCGGTCTATAGTAAGTAATCAGTAAATTATCAATCTCTACATGGACTGTGATTTACCAAAAGATGATGTTTAGAAAATGAACAGAAAGTAACGAATGGGTTTGTTTTTTATTAGGTTGCTTTGTGTAGAGTAAAGAAAATAAGAACGTGCTATAATTATGCAATTTTAGAAAGTAAGGCGCAACTAGTATACTCATGGAATGCGTTCACAGTGTTAGAAAGAAATATGCGGAAAGGAAAAACTATCATACTTTGCCTAACAAACATCAGCTTCCTCATTTGTTCGCATTGAGCCCAACTTTCGTTGCAACTCAATGTAATTATAACTGCTGTAATGTATGCAATAGTTACGTTTTTATTCCTAAACTTTGATTTAAAGTACAAAAGACTTAATACTAACCTACTGAACATGCAAACTAGCCTTAAGTTATTTTCTCTTCCAATTTGCAACTTATTAATGTGTGTGGATGGTCAGTCAACACTTACTATTAAGTTTAGAACCTAGTTAACATGCTCTGGTTATTTTCTCCCTAGATCTGTCTAACACATGTATAAGTTATTCCATTTTTCCCTAACCTAGCCTTAACGAAATTAGTTCATAATGCAAACAAGAAACATAGTTAACGACATGAAAAACAACATGCTGAAAGTTTATTACTAAATTGCAAAATGAGTCTTTAACAATGGAAATAAAATAAAAATGGTGGTGAACTCTACCGGGTTCCCCCTAAAAATGGTTGTAATGATATCTTTTTATAGTCTCTTTCTAGGTCTTCTCGAATCTTCCTGGTTTGGATTGGTAGCTACATTAGCACAATAGAATCTTGCTGATTGATTTCCCCAATCTCGTTATGTGAATTAAGGACTGATAACGCTAAATATTAGCACTATTTAAGCTTTTGAACCCTTGTAAAATATTCAAAAAGTAAGCAAACAACAACATAAGAAGGGATAGTAACTTGAATATTTGCGATATTCTATGCATATTAACAGAACACCCACGCATAATAGAAATTAAGTATAATGTAGTTTTTAAGATATAAAATGCACGTATAAGCGCATAAACTGCGTTATTAATCCCAAGCTCGCTGAAGTATTTAAACTCGTAAGAAAAGCATTGCGGACACAGACAAATACTGGAACGGATAAGTCAACAGATCAGCCACCTAAATTCCTGCAAAGAAATCTTACGATAGCCTATTGATTATCCAAGCCTTCCGCGCAGACAAGTGATTCTACAGTAAAAACCACATATGGTCCCTGACTGCTGAGCAATAGTGATTTAGTTTCCAACCCAAACAGAGTTGATTCCTAGTATGCACGTGCAGCGATTAGCCCTTCCCTTGAGCACGATATATCATACACCGATCGGGCCCATTGGTCGGGCTCTAAACATGATGTGCGCGCACAAATAATAGGCTCCTACCCACTTGGAGGGTTCACCAGGGCTGGGGCAGCTGGGGGTGCCTGCTGGATCAACTGTGTCAGCAGGGCTACCTATGTCCAGGACTCCTCTAGCTGCGCTGCAAGCTACGCCTAGGTCTCAGCCCTCTGTTGAACCAATAAACCGACCATCATCTCTCTCATGGCCGAAGCAAACTCTGCTACAGGAGTGTAACGACCCAACCCATCGCTAGCCAAGATATTGTCTGCTTTGGCCCACTGGCCTCACGGATTTATTTCTCCCCCAATGGGGAAAATGCGTCTTGCTAGGGGAAGGTGTTCACACCCTTTATAAGGAGTGCTGCGTTCCCCTTCCCAACCGATGTGGGATTTCCCTATGGATTTCCACCCCCCTTAGAAGGTCCAGCGTCCCGATGGACCTGACACACCGGCCCGATGCCTGGCTCTGATACCATCTGTAACGGCCCAACCCATCTCTAGCCAAGATATTGTCTGCTTTGGCCCACTGGCCTCACGGATTTGTTTCTCCTCCAATGGGGAAAATGTGTCTTGTTAGGGGAAGGTATCCACACCCTTTATAAGGAGTGCTTCGTTCCCCTTCCCAACCGATGTGGGATTCCCCTCTGGGTTTCCACCCCCTTAGAGGTCCAGCATCCCGATGGACCTGGCACACTAGCCTGATGCTTGGCTCTGATACCATCTGTAATAGCCCAACCCATCGCTAGCCAAGATATTGTCCGCTTTGGCCTACTGGCTTCACGGATTTCCACATTAGTCAATAGGGTGTTGTAGTTTATCTAAGGTTGTGACAGCTGTGCCAACCACTTAGCCACTACCAGGGGGTTTTCAGATGCATCAAACTCCCTGGGTTTCCACTTAACAAAATCTTTCAGCCACTTGCCACCCTCGATGGCCCCCTCAGGAATCTCGGGCTCAACAACGGGCTCCTGCTGAACTGGCTGGGCTGGGGGCACTCTCTGCCCTACAAGAGGGACTGCTGCACCACTAGGCGACGCTATATAAATCGCTGGCGGTGCTTGCTGGAGAAACTAGGCAAACTGGGCCATCTGTGCTCGGGTCTCTGCCTGCTGCGCTGCCAAGAACGCTTGAGTCTCAGCTCTCAGCTCTGCAAACATGCCTGTAACCATCTCTCTCATGGCCACAGTAAACTTCGCTCTAGGAGTGGTACTCTGAGGCGGAACAGTCTTTGCTCCTCCCCTAGGCAAACTCCAGTTGGGACCCAAGGTGGCCTGACTGTTGGAACAGCTCAAGACGACGTCTCCTCAATATCTGGTGCAGCTATACCATCTCTGTTGGCGGTGACTGATGTTCCAGCTCCACTACGTGTGATCGGCATCCCTCACGATCTACACTCAAATAACACTGAGTCAGTCCATGCTCGGACCAACACTGCCAACAACTAAAATAAGGCAAGTATGCTAGATGCAAATACTGTAAGCAAGACCCTTAAAGAAAATAACTTATGACATATCTGACGGCTGTTGGAGTGCTGATGATCATGGGGACTACGACCTAACTCAGTAGGTCAGTCTAACGAATCATGACTCTGACCTTTGATACCAGCTGTAAGAACCCGACTCTAAAATAGTCCTAAACTTGGTTCTTACTCAGCATGCATGAATTTAAAACCCATTAAATTCGACAAATATGACAAGCAACAAAAAAATAACAGTTGATAGGGAAAATAACAATTCAAAAATGTTTATTTAAAACCATTATAATATAAGCCTCTGGCCAGAGTATGTGAAAACAATGTTAAAACAATTTTTCCCAAACAGTCTAAACATGCTGAAAACATAAAATGATTGAAAGAGACTATGCGGAGGACTCCCATGATCAGCCATGTAACGGCCCAGTTCTTCATTCCAATTTCTCAGGTACGTTCGGTTAGTTTTTCTGATGTTCGATTGGGCCGTTAGGGCTCTTTGGACCCCTAGGGGCATTTT
>JBBMKA010016193.1:0-31116 GCA_037833695.1 Sechiopsis laciniata
GTCCACTATTTTTGTGGTTCGGGATCAACGCTCGGAAAGCATATTTTCTATGCACTCCCTATTGTAGTGGAAGGCCTGCTCCATGTGACCTAAAAGCCATGAATATTTGGCTTAGAAAAGTCCAGTACTCAGCTAAAAAAATTGGGGTCAAAATGCCGGTGACGAATTTTGGACGAACTTTGGGCGTCTGCAATATTTGTTAAAAATTCATGTTTCTAGACACCGGATGGCGTTGGCGCAGTTGACAAACTTAAAAAGTAGGCCAAAATGAGTGGATTTAAGTAAAAAAAAAAAGATTTTTTTTTTCTGACAAAGTTTTTGGTCATGGGGGTATAATAGTCCACTATTTTTGTTGTTCGGGATAAATGCTGAGAAAGCATATTTTCTATGCATTCCATGTTGTAGTGGAAGGCCTGCTCCATGTGACCTAAAAGTCAAGAATATTTGGCTTAGAAAAGTCCAGTACTCAACTAAAAAAATTGGGGTCAAAATGCCGGAGGCGAACTTTGGACAAACTTTGGGCGTCAATAATATTTGTTAAAAAGTCATGTTTCTAGATACCGGATGGGGTTCGCGCAGTTGAAAAACTTAAAGAGTAGGCCAAAATGAGTGAATTTAAGTAATAAAAAGATTTTTGTTTTTCGATAAAGTTTTTGTTCCTCGGGGTTATAATAGTCCTCTATTTTTGTGGTTCGGGATCTACGTTCGGAAAGCATATTTTCTATACACTACCTATTGTAGTGGAAGGCCTACTCCATGTGACCTAAAAGTCATGAATATTTGCCTTAGATAAGTCCAGTACTCATCCTAAAAAATTGGGGTCAAAATGCCGAAGACGAACTTTGGACGAACTTGGGACGTCTGTAATATTTGTTAAAAAGTCATGTTTCTAGACACCGGATGGGGTTCGCGCAGTTGACAATCTTATAAAGTAGGCCAAAACAAGTGGATTAAAGTAATAAAAATATTTTTGTTTTCCGACAAAGTTTTTAGTCCTCAGGGGTATAATAGTCCACTATTTTTGTGGTTCGGGATCAACGTTCAAAAAACATATTTTATATGCACTCCCTATTGTAGTTGAAGGTCTACTCCATGTGTCCTAAAAGTCAGGAATATTTGGCTTAGAAAAGTCCAGTAGTCAGGCTAAAAAATTGGGGTCAAAATGCCGAAGACGAACTTTGGACGTTTGTAATATTTGTTAAAAAGTCATGTTTCTAGACACCAGATGGGGTTCGTGCAGTTGAAAAACTTAAAAAGTAGGCCAAAACTAGTAGATTTAAGTAATAAAAATATTATTGTTTTCCGACAAAGTTTTTGGGCCTCGGGGGTATAATTGTCCACTATTTTTGTGGTTCGGGATCAACATTCGAAAAGCATATTTTCTATGCACTCCCTATTGTAGTGGAAGGCCTACTCCATGTGACCTTAAAGTCATGAAAATTTGCCTTAGAAAAGACCAGTACTCAGACTAAAAAATTGCAGTCAAAATGCCGAAGCGAACTTTGGACGAACTTTGGACGTCTGTAATATTTGTTAAAAAGTCATGTTTCTAGACACTTGATGGGGTTTGCGCAGTTAAACATCTTAAAAAATATGCCGAAATGAGTGGATTTAAGTATTAAAAAGATTTTTGTTTTCCGACAAAGTTTTTGGGCCTCGGGGGTATAATAGTCCACTATTTTTGTGGTTTGGGATCAACGTTCGGAAAGCATATTTTCTATGCACTCCCTATTGTAGTGGAAGACTTACTCCATGTGGCCTAAAAGTCATGAATATTTTGCTTAGAAAAGTCCAGTACTCAGCCTAAAAAATTAGGGTCAAAATGCCAAAGACGAACTTTGGACGAACTTTGTATGTTTGTAATATTTGTTAAAAAGTCATGTTTCTAGACACCTGATGGAATTCGCACAGTTGAAAAACTTAAAAATTAGGCCAAAACTAGTGGATTTAAGCAATAAAAAGATTTTTTTTTTTCCAACAAAGTTTTGGGGCCACGGGGTATAATAGTCCACTATTATTGTGGTTCGGGATCAACGTTCGGAAAGGATATTTTCTATGCACTCCCTATTGTAGTGGAAGGTCCACTCCATGTGACCTAAAAGTCATGAATATTTGGTTTAGAAAAGTCCAGTACTCAGCCTAAAAAATTGGGGTCAAAATGCTAAAGACGAACTTTGGTTATCTATAATATTTGTTTAAAAGTCATGTTTCTAGACACCAGATGGGGTTCGCACCGTTGACAAACTTAAAAATTAGGCCAAAATGAGTGGATTTAAGTAACAAAATGATTTTTTTTTTCGACAAAGTTTTTGGGCATCGGGGGTATAATAGTCCACTATTTTTGTTGTTCGGGATCAACTTTCGGAAAGCATATTTTATATGCACTCCCTATTGTAGTGGAAGGCCTACTCCATGTGTCCTAAAAGTCATGAATATTTGGCTTAGAAAAGTCCAGTACTCAGCCTAAAAAATTTCAAAATGCCGAAGACGAACTTGGATGAACTTTGGAAGTTTGCAATATTTTTTAAAAAGTCATGTTTCTAGACACCGGATTGTGTTCGCGCAGTTGAAAAACTTAAAAAGTAGGCTAAAACAAGTGGATTTAAGTAAGAAAAAGATTTTTGTTTTCCGACAAAGTTTTTGGGCCTCGGGTGTATAATAGTCCACTATTTTTGTGGTTCGGGATCAACGTTCTAAAAGCATATTTTCTATGCACTCCCTATTGTAGTGGAAGGCCGACCCTAATTTTTTTAGCTGAGTACTGGTTTTTTTTTAAGCCAAATATTCATGACTTTTAGGTCATATGGAGTAGGTCTTCCACTACATTAGGAGTGCATAGAAGATATGCTTCTCGAACGTTGATCCCGAACCACAAAAATATGTACAAAGTTTTTTGCTCTGTCAACATAAATGAAGCTTTTCCTCCATTGTTACAGATGACTAATGATGCAGTTCAGAAAATCAGGTCTCGTACGTTGACAACGCAGAGTAGAGATAAAAGCTATGCCGATGTTCGGCGTAGAGACTTAGAGTTTGAGGTTGGCCAGCATGTGTTTCTGAAATTTCTCTGATACGTGGTGTTCTGAGGTTTGGTAAGCGTGGGAAGTTGAGTCCCAAGTTTGTTGGTCTCTTTAAGATCTTTGAGCAGATTGGTTCAGTTGCTTACCGTTTGGCTTTACCTCCGTTTTTGTCGTCAGTGCACATTGTGTTTCATGTTTCGATGTTACTTCAGTATATGGCAAACCCTTCTCATATTGTTGACTTTTAGCCGTTAGAGCTGAATAAAGACTTGAGCTTCGAGGAGAAGTCTGTGCGGATTATAGCTTGGGAGCGCAAGATCTTACGTAACCGAGAGATCAGTTTGGTGAAAGTTCAGTAGAGGTGCCAGAAGGTTAAGGAAGCAACTTGGGAGCTTGAGGATGAGATGAGGACTCATTACCCAGAGTTGTTTCAGTCTAAGGGACTTTCAAGGACAAAAGTCATAAAATGAGGGAGTATTATAACGGCCCAGGTTTTCGTCCCAGTTCTTCAAGTATATTTTTCAGCTGATTCGGTTGTTTCGTTGGGCCGTTAGGGCAGTTTTAGCTTTAAGGGGCATTTTGGTAATTTAACCCCTAGGGTCAGTTTGGTAATTTATTGAGCTTCAGGGTTGTTTCTACATTTTAATGAGTCTTGGGGTGTTTTTGCAATTTTAGGGCATCAGGGTTAGTTTTGTAAGTTTTGAAGGGAAAAGGCTTTTGTTGTTTTGGAAATTAAAATGGAATTAAAAGAAAAGAAAAAAAAAAAAAAAAAGAAGAAATAGGGGGTTTGACCATTTGTTCCAGAAAACCCAAAAGCTAGAGCCTTTTGTCTCCCTCTCAACCGATCTCTTCATCTCCTTCCCATCTCCTAGCTGTCGATCGCTGAGTCATTCCTCACCGAGCAACCCACCCGCAAGCATCGCAGCCCACGCACAGCCAACGCCTTCGTCGAGCCAGCCCCATCGCCGTGCCCAACTACTCGCCTTGTCGATCACAGCCTCACCTTCGCCAACCCGCACGCATCGCCGCCCACGCCCGCTCACGCCTCGCCCAGTTGATTAACACATTACGTAGCCACTAGCCCCGCATCTACCCCGCGTCGCCGTGCTGCTCGCTTCCTTACAGCCCCACAGCGACACGCCCTTGCGCAGACACCCAGCCGCACGGTCCCAGCCACTCCCGCCCGCATGCACAGCCCTGTGCCAGCCCTTGCAGCGCAGTCGAGCCTCATCCTTACCACAGTCTTGGTCTTGTGGTGTAGAGTCTGCCGTTCGGTTTGGGTAACTTTTGTTCCCGAGCCCTGTTGCCTTTAGACAGCCTAGATAAATAGTTGTTTGTTTAGTTATTAATTATTATTATTGTTTTTCTAGGTTGATTATTCGTACGTGGTTGATTATCTGCAGCCCAAGGAGTAACGTATAATTGTTCTGTCTTGTTTTAGGTAAGGATTTTTTGTCGTGGTTGTGTGGACCCTACGTGAATATACATTGATCGTGTTGTATGCTGCCTGTTTTATTGTTTGACAAGCATTTCTTAGTGGATAGGTTGATATGATTTCCTAACTGTTTGAGAGCATGCCTTGACTTATTGTGACATATCTGTTAGTACCATGCTAAGGTTTCTCGTCTTTATTGTTAAGCATGTTGTGATCTGTTATGAACTGAACGAGTCAAATTCTTAGCATAGCTTCGGTTATGTTGTCATCATCTAGAGGCTGAGAGCGAGCACGACGTATGTTGCCCCCACCGGGTCGGGACCAGCGAGGACAGATTTCTTGCCCCCGATAGTCCGTTGTGGAGTAGCTACCACTCCGACATAAGCCTAGTTTGTAGCCTGCTAGAGCAGGATCCTTTCCTTTGTGTAAGCCTACCTCGGGACGATCCTTAGCTTCAGGCGTTGGTATGAACAGTCTGCCACAGTTGGGTGTCGAGGGCCTCCTACTAGTTGTGGATCAGTGGACACCATTCCGAGTCTAGTTAGGCATGCGTCCTTGGATCGGTGTAGTTTGTGCAGGCCTACATTTACCCGATTTATAGCAGCATGCGGTGTGCGCATACACGCATTAGATGCCGAGAGTACGACTCCTTCGGGCTAATTTTGTCAGTACACCATCCCATTCCTGTTTAGAGCCAGATATTTAAGGACTCACCCAAGTGTCCAGGATCAGTTAGAGAGCTGATCACCTAACCTAGAGTTAGAGACTCTCGAGGTTTGGAAGTTATTTTGATAACTCAAGTTTCTTCAACTGGTTGGTAAGCTGCATTGCATGTATGCTAGGATGCTAGATGATGTGTTGTTTACGTATTGTACCCCGGCTGAGGATTCTTACCGAGTACCTTTGTACTCACCCTTATTTCTATGGTTTTCCACCAGGTAACTTGGGACAGCACCGGAACGGCTAGAGGAGGAGCTGATGGATCATGGGAGTCCGCCGGCATTTACTCTGTTATTTCTATTTAGGTCTTTTGTTCAGCATGTAGTTGGGAATGGAGTTCCTGCTAAGAGGATTATACTCTATTTGTTTTAAATAAGGATTATGTTCTGTTTGTTTTAAATAAATATTTGGTCATAAGCTTTAACTGTATTTGGATAACTTTTATGTTTGAACAGCTTATTCTTTAGAAATGTTTAAGCTCCTTCCAGCTTTTCCTTGATTTGAATGATTTTAAATTCATGCATGCTGAGTAAGAACTGTTTTTAGGATTGTTTTAGAGTCGGGTTCTTACAATTTATGTAATAAAAAAAGTTTTTTTTCTTTCAAAATTTTGGGTCTTCGGGGGTATAATAGTCCATTATTTTGGGATTCGGGATTAACGTTCGGAAAGCATATATTCTGTGCTCTTCTAATGGAGTGGTATGACTACTCCATGAGACTTAAAACTCATAAATATTTGGCTTAGAAAAGTCTAGTACTCAACTAAAAAATTTGAGTCAAAATGTCGAAGACGAACTTTGAAGGTTTGTAATATTTGTTAAAATGTCCTGTTTCTAGACACCAGGTGGGTTTTGTGCATTCGAAATTTTATAAAGTAGGTCTAAATAAGTGGATTTATTAAATAAAAAGAGTTTATTTCCGTTCAAAATTTTGGGTCTTCGAGGGTATAAATAGTCCATTATTTTTTGGGTTCGGTACCAATGTTCAGGAAGCATATTTTATGTGCTCTCCTAATGGAGTGGTAGGTCTACTCCATGTGACCTAAGACTCATAAATATTTGGCTTAGAAAAGTCCAGTACTCAACTAAAAAAATTGGGATCAAAATGCCAAAGACGAACTCTGGAGGTTTGTAATCTTTGTTAAAAATGTCTTGTTTCTAGACACTGAATGGGTTTCGCACAGTTGTCAATTTTAAAAAGTAGGTCAAAATGAGTGGATTCACATAATAAAAGAGTTTTTTTTTTGTTCAAAATTTTGGGTCTTCGAGTGTATAATAGTCCATTATTTTTGGGGGTCGGGATTAACGTTCGGGAAGTATATTTTATGTGCTCTTCTAATGGAGTGATAGGGCTACTCCATGTGACCTAAAACTCATAAATATTTGGCTTAGAACATTCCAGTACTCAGCTAAAAAAATTAGGGTCAAAATGTCAAAGACGAACTTTGGAGGTTTGTAGTATTTGTTAAAATGTCATGTTTCTTAACACCGGATAGGTTTCGCGCAGTTGACAATTTTAGAAAGTAGGTCAAAGGTACTTCATGTGGCCTGAAACCCCTCAGATATTTGGCCCAAAAAATTCAAATACTCAACTAAAAAAAGTTGAGTTCAAAGCCTTAAAAAAATTAGGGTTTAAAAACTATCAAAATTTCTAATTTCTGGACACCAGTTAAGAAATGTGTGGGATAAAAATTCATATATTGGATCAAAATGAACACGTTTATGTAATAAAAAGATATTTCTGCTTATTTTAAAAATTAAAGTTTTCATGGGTATTATTCAATATGTTTCGGGGTTTCAGGTTCAACGTTTTGGGTGCATATTTTCCTTTCTCTTGCAAGGGAGTGAGGGGTACTCCATGTGATTTGTAACCCCCAAATATTTAGGATAGAAAACTCAAATACTCATAAAAATAAAATAAAATAAAATACTAAAATAAAAATTTAAAAAGTGCGTTTCAAGCCTAAAAACAAAAATTTTGAGTTTTAAAAATTATAAAAAAATTTCCAAAGATAATTATGATATCCAATAATAAATAGAGATTATGAGTAAAAGTTAAATTAAATTAAACTTTAATTTAATTTGAAGTGGCAGTAAGATTGGTAACCGGGCGAGTATGTTAAAAAAAAAATAAATAATAAATAAGGTAACTATGTAAATGGAGGCTCGAGTGAGTAGTCGTTGAATTAGTAGTGCGTGGAACAACTCAAAACCAAAACAGAAGAAAGAGACGACGTGGAACCCACCAAAGATGTGGTGCCTCACTCTACCATAATGGCATTTTAGAATTTGATGGAAGCAGGCAATCATTGATGCATGGAATTCCAAACTAAATTATAATTACACAGACACCAAATTCAACATATTCCAATTCTCTCTCTCTCTCTCTATCAATTCTCAAATACTATTTCTTTCTTTATTTCATCATTCTTAACAATTAAAAATAAAATAAAATAATAAAAAGTATATTAATAAAGAGAGCACGGTGTTGATGTTTGTGATCGGGCAACACAGTTTCTAATTCTTGTTTTATTAATATAAATTGAGATGAAGTTAAAAGCAGGTCCCCTCCCTCTACTTAGATAATGCTCGACGTACGGACTTCTCTCTTCCCCTCCCAACGCCAATCATCTACCGGCTAGTCATAATTAATTTCCATGGGCGGAGCTAGGATTTATTAAGGAATATGAAACATATCCATCAACTTTGAGACTTCAAAATTCTGCATTTATACCTTTAATTTTCAAATTTATTCCGAAAAAATATTTCTTAACTTTGGAGTAAATTTCAAGTATGTGTCTTCAGACTTTGGAATTTTAGATTTATACTCTTGAATTGGGTGATTTCATTTGGTTTGTTGGAAATCAAAATGAAAGACTGATTCGACACATGCATTAAAATTGATATTGGAATTTAATTTGAAAGGGCTTTTTCATCATTTCATTCGCCCACCTACAGCCCCTAGACATTCCGACATGGATGGAAGCTTTGATGTAACCCCCACCACTCATGGTTCTTAAGACTTAGACCCTTACTTAAACTTTCAGCTCACATGTCACAATTATATTCTCATTTATTCCTTAGTTATACTATATTTATTTACCACCACTTTGCTCAACATTATCAAGTTTAATTTTCAAAAGTTTCTTCACACACATTTGATTTCAGCATAGTATTACTAAATCTTGCGTATTTCTTAACTTACATATGCACCAACTTTAGGTGCACCCGCCCATACAACTTCAGAGCCTTTTCAATCTGCAGGTTGATTACTTGTTGAATTTGATTAATTAACTATATTTTTTAATTAATTCAAAATCTTTATTTATATTGTATATTTAGCATAATGTTATATAGATGGTTGTGGGCGTGAAGGCGAAGGAAGTGTTGAAAAATTGATATAAAAAAAGTTAAATATGCTCGTATAAAGAAATTAAGTTCAAATTGAGATGAAAAAAAAAAAAACAGACAAATTACAAGTAATAGAAATTAAGTACTTTCGCTAAATATCATATTTGTAAATCTGTCAATGCTCTTGCGTGTACTAGATCCGATGCTTTCAAGGACTATACTGCTGCCTCCTTTGCTTTAAGATAAAGTGTGCTCTTGCAATCTTGTTATTTTGTTTGTATGTTCCTTACATACAAAAACCCTAATGATAGTTTATATATTTTCAAAAATAAAAAACAGAAACAAAAATTGCAAGTAATCGAGAAAAGGAGGAGATAAAGTTTAGAGTTGTTTGAGAAAATTCTTTGAACCAGAGAGTCAAATTCTATTAGTTACTTCTCAAATACATAAAAGTACAAACAGAAACCTTAATTCCTCTAACAAATTCTTAAATGCTCTAACAATCTCTCAACTGTCTCTCATGATGTACTTGGAGGGGGTGTTTGTTTGTCATATTTAAGGAGGATTTAGATTGAGGATTTACTTAAGTCCTCGAAAAATTACATTCAAACGAAGTTTTGTAACTATTAAAAATAACTCCTCATTTCTAACAACTCATTTTTAATCATTTATTTATAACTACTCAAAATTACTCAAGTACCACTCTTGCCTGGATGATAAGTGCCAATTGGATTTTACAAAGTTAGGATCCCTGCAAAAACTCACAATAAAGGCTAACTTAGATCACACTTAGAACCTATGATGGTCACTCTTAGATCCTAAGCAACTCACTCCAAAATTTGTTTGATCAAGACTAATCCAATGAATTGATCTAACTTCAAACCTAAAGCAAGATTTGAAAGAAATGAAACACCAAATGGGGTACAACAAAACACAAGTTCTTAAGTAATCAAATCTGTCCAAAATGATGTATTACAAGCCTTTTTAAAGGCCAAAAGGTCGTGTATGCCTTAGAATACAAAAGGACTCAAAAAGCTATTAAATGCATTTTGTAGAAAATAAGACATAGGAAGCTAAAAGTCAATTTCACATTCATTGAGAGGCTTAAATGTTGGACAAAATGGTATATATGTTTTAAATAAACCCAACTAACTCTTCTAGAAGGTCACTTGCAACTATGAGCATGGTTGGCAAGCTTTGAAATCAAAAAGTCCCAAAATATGAAATCTGGAACTTAAAATGCTGCATTGTAATTTAAAAGTCTCTAGGAATCTTCTTTTCTTCCTTCTTGTAATAGCTCCTTCATGTGAATACAATAAGTCGGTTGTTCGTTCGTATCATCCCCTCTTTCTTCAAAAGGATTTGTCCTTAAATCAAAATCTTTATGTCCTTGTTTGAACACTTTATGCTTGTTGTCATGGATGAACTTGGAAGCAATTTTGGAGTATTTCATCATAATAAACAAGTTGGCATTGTATTTGTTGTCATTCTTTGCTTTAGAAGAAAGCTTCGATTTAATATGTTGTATAAGTTCATTTTCCTCCTATAAAAACTCAAAAGAAACACTAGAGAAAGATGGTTTGAGCTCGCCCGTTGGGTAGCAAGTTCCTTTATATAAAAGTCTAAAAATATTTTTCTTTGAAAATAAAATAGATTTAACCTCATTAGCTCTTTCACACAAGCTCCCAATTTTGGCTTTTCTCTCATTTTTCTATATAGGCCATAAACTAATTTTGTGCTTATCTCTCTTACTCATTTTCTCACAAGATTCTTCTTCAATAAATTCATATGCTTTTGTTTTGGCCTTTTGTGTCTTTTTTCCTAACTCACACACATCAACATGTACATCATTAAGAGTAGGTTTTAAAACAGTAGAAGAGATACAAGAAAATAAGTTTTTACAATCTAATTCCCTACGAACCTCATTAGCATGTGTTGCAACTTAACCACAATGCATTTCATTTTCAATCTTACCATTTTCAACTTCAACCATAGACTTAGTTTCAACCCATAAACTAATATTTTCCAAAGATGATTGAGTATTCGAAATCTGTTTAGGATGAGTGTACCTTGTAAACATCCTTTTGGATGTGCTCTTCTTTCTTCCATATCTTCTCTCATCATTTCCAACATATCTTTAAGAGCTTCAAGAACAGTAGTAAGACCCGGCACATGCGCTGCTTTTGCTTGATTATGTGACATATTGAAAAGATAGTTTACCTCTAGAGTCGGCCAAGGAATGTAGACCAAATGCTCTGATACCAAATGATAAGCGCCAAAAGTTGCTAGATTTTACAAAGCTAGAGGTCCTTCTAGGATCCTTGCAAAAACTCACAATAAAGGCTAACTTAGATCACACTTAGAACCTATGATGGTCACTCGTAGATCCTAAGACAACTCACTCCAGAATTAGTTTGATCAAGACTAATCTAATGAATTGATTTAACTTCAAACCTAAAGCAAGATTTGAATTGAAATGAAACATCAAATGGGGTTCAACAAAACACAAATTTTTAACTAATCAATTCTGTCTAAAATGATGTATTACAGGCATTTTTAAAGGCCAAAAGGTCATGCATGCCTTGGAATACAAAATGACTTAAAAAGCTATTAAATGCATTTTGTAGAAAATAAGACCTAGGAAGCCAAAAGTCAATTCCACATTAATTGAGAGGCTTAAATGCTGGACAAAAGGGTAGATATGTTTTAAATAGACCCAAATAACTCTTCTAGAAGGTCACTTGCAATTATGAGGATGGTTGGCAAGCTTTGAAATCAAAAAGTCCCAAAATATGAAATCTGGAATTTAAAATTCAACATTGTAATTTAAAAGTCTCTTGGAATCTTCTTTTCTTGCTTTTTGTAATTGCTCCTTCATGTGAATACAATAAGTCGGTTGTTCAATTCATATCACTGGAGACATACCATCAATTTGTCATCATAGTAGTGCGCATTCGCCTTGGTTTCACATTAAAGCTATGGAGGATATCATGTCCTATAACACTAGATGGAAAGTTAACAATGGACTCAAAAAAAATTTCTGATACCACTCTTGGACCAAGCATGGCCCCCTAAACTTGTCTCATTGCAGGTGTTTTTCCCTTACTACTAATAAATCTCTCACGATTTTCAAAGCTTGGAATTCTGATACAGTTGGGTGGGACATTAGGCCTTTCTGCCCACTTTTGGAGCGTGAAACCGATCGATGGAATGTTGTTACGAATCTATGGCCCCCGCTATTGACTAATGACACCGAAAACCTCATGATGTGGAACCCGACTAGCAACAAAACTTTCTCGGTGAGTTCTTTAAAGCATCTTCTTTCTGATGGTCAATAGGGGTTTGATGGAAGCTCCTATTTCTACGATTTTTTAGAAATCTGTCATCCCCAAAAATATCAAAGTTTTTATTTGGACTCTTTATAACAAGGGCTTAACACTACTGACACTTTGCAAAGGAGGAGACCCAACCATATTCTGAATCCAAGCTGGTGTGGTCTCTGCAAAAGCGATAATGAATCGATGGAACACTTATTTTCCCACTTTTGTTTTATTAAACAGATTTTGTTGAAGCTGCCCCCCACAATACCAACTTGATCTCTCATTGACGGTGGAAGCCTACATCAAATCAAATATGGATGTTCATCTCAATACTAAGAAGAAGATTTTGACTGCCTACTTCTTTGCTGCAACTTGGTGGAATATATGGAAGGAAAGGAATGCGAGACTCTTTGAAAACAACTACATTAACAAGCCTTCTAAAATTTAATTGCTTCGTGGTGTTTTAAATCTTTCGTGTTTAAAGACTATAACATAGTTTTCATTGCTCTAAATTGGAATACTTTTCTGTAATTCTTGCATGTTTCTTGCGTGCTTTTGGAATGAATTCGTATCTTTTCCAAAAAAATTACTCAAAATCAATGCTCATTTCTAACCACTCATTTTTAATCATTCATTTTTAATCATTCAAAATAACTCATTATTAACCACTGATTTCTAATCATTCTTTTTTTAACTACTCAAAATAACTACTAATTTTAAATCTAAATTCAAACAAACTTTTGACTCTAACTCCTCTACAAAAAAAAAAAAACCACATCAAAACAAGTTTTTGGCTACGACTTTCAATTTTTAACAATTCAAAATAACTTCTCAAACTAACTCTTCATTAAAACCTCATCCAACACCTCTGAAAAGAGCATGACTCAAGATTGTTTTTTAAGACAATCATATTGACAAATCCCTGCTATCGTTTGGGAAGATATCATTATTTTTTCCTCCTCTTGGTTTTATAAATCTAACGTGTCTAAAGACTATGATATTGCCTCCAAATCTCTAAATTGAGAGTCTTTTTGTAATCCTCTCCTATTTTTGAGACCTTTGTATGCTTTGGCATACTTTTAATATACGTATCTATTTCAACCAAAAAAAAAATCTGAAATGTCTCTCTCAAATGAAGTCATTATAGTGTCGAGTTTATATAAGGTCGGTTACATGACTGTAAATCATTATTTTAAAATAATAATAATAACTAACTAACTCAAATGAGAAAATAAATTTAGGTTAA
The DNA here is from genome assembly GCA_037833695.1 of Sechiopsis laciniata. Classification (NCBI taxonomy): domain Eukaryota; kingdom Viridiplantae; phylum Streptophyta; class Magnoliopsida; order Cucurbitales; family Cucurbitaceae; genus Sechiopsis; species Sechiopsis laciniata. The sequence goes on from JBBMKA010016193.1 coordinate 13,092, forward strand.
AAGTAACAAATTTTTGTTGGGTTTTGGCAAAATATTAGAAGTAAATTTGCCCCACATCGGAAAGATGCAAGGTAGTGGTGAGCTCCAAGCACTATAAAATGAGCATAAGGCTTTAGTTTCAAAGCATCCTAGCCAAGAACACTTTAAGCTTGGTGTGACTCTAGCTAAATTCCTTTTGTATTCTCTTGTGGAGAGTGGGGCAAAGGGTAAGTAGTCTAAGCTTTGAAGAGAGTGTTTATGTAATTGGAGTTGAGAGAGAGAATTCTGTGTGATTGTAATATTTATCATATAGTGGAAGTTATTTCTGACCGTAGTTTTTTTTTCTCCAATTTGAGAGTTTTTCCACATAAAATCTCGTGTTCTCTTTTATTGTTTTTCCTTTTAATTTCTCAATTATTTTCTGCTTATTTCTGCGGTAATTAGGGAAGGTTTTTCCCACAAGTGGTATCAGAGCTTTAAGTTTGTTTGTTTTTTTTTTTTTTAATTTCTGAGTATGCTCTATGGTTGTAGCTTTGTCTGAGCTTCCACATCAAAAAATAATTCTTGAAACAAGTTACAACTCAACTGGGTGTTGATCATTATTTGCATATTTGCTAGGATTAAAGCAGAAATGGCAAGCTTTATGAGTTCAGTGAAGTTTGACGTGGAGAAATTTGATGGAATGATGAATTTTAGCTTGTGGCAAGTGCAAGTCAAAGATATGCTGATACAATTTGGATTACACAAGGATTTGAAGGGAAGTACAAGTGGTGGTGATTCTGAAAAATCAAGCAGTGATGGTGATTCAACAGAGTCCAATGGTGGTTCCAGCAAAGGCTCTAAGAAGTCCAGCATGAGTTATGATGAATGGGAGGAAATGGATTTGAGAGCTGCAAGTGCCATCAGATTAAATTTGGCTAAGAATTTTCTTGCTAATGTGCATGGAATATCAACAGCTAAAGAGTTTTGGGAGAAGCTTGAAGCGATGTATCAGGCAAAAAGCATTTCAAATCGATTGTACCTGAATGAGCAATTTTACACACTGCAAATGGAGGAAGGTATGAAAATCTCAAATCATCTGAGTGTTTCAATGGCATTGTCTCTGAGCTGGAGGTGATTGGTGTGAAGATAGAGGACAAGGTTAAGGCATTGAGGCTTATCTTGTCACTAATCCCTTCTTATGAACATATGAAGCCAATCTTGATGTACGAAAAAGAATCTTTAAATTTTGCAGAGGCTACTAGCAAACTTCTATCATAAAAAAGAAGGCTAAAGCGTGATAAGCGTACTTCACAAGAGGATTCAGCACTGGTAGTTCGCAATTGGAAGAAGAAAAAGAAAAACTTTGTGCAAAAGAGAGGCTGCTAGGAATGTGGACAACCTGGTCTCATGAGAAACAATTGTCCTAACAGAGCAAGTTTGTCAAAAGGCTTTAGTTCTGATGCTGACGTGGTCTCGCTCGTGAGGGATCTGGAGACTTCCTCTGAAGAAAAAAATAAACCATCCTCATGGTATGTTCGCTTTGCCATGGTAGAGGATGTTATGTCAGCAGTTCCACAAGTTTGCACACAGGCATTGACTTGGCGATTATGTAAGGTGTGTGGTGGAAATTATGTCAGTGGCTGAAGAACTTCGAGGTAAGCTATGTAAGTGGAAGTTGCACCATAAATTTCAGCAAGGTGTATCGACATGTGACGAAGAAGAAAAATCTTGGAATGTGAGATTTTAAGTGTTATCATTTTTATGGTGGAGCTAGTAGGAGAATTATGATTGTCAGAGAAGACAATGTTGCAGTAGAAGATGTGGATTATTCAAATATCTCGCCAAGGTGGAATTTGTTGGGTTTTGGCAAATATTAGAAGTAAATTTGTCCCACATCAGAAAAATGCAAGTTAGTGATGTGCTCCAAGCACTATAAAAGGAGCATAAAGTTTTGGTTTCAAAGCATTCCAGCCAGAATCACTTTAAGCTTAGTGTACTAACTCTAGTTATATTCTTTTTTAATTCTCTATGTAATTGGGGTCGAGAGAGAGAATTCTATGTGATTGTAATATTTATCATATAGTTGAAGTTCTTTCTGACTATGGTTTTTTTTCTCCGATTTGGGAGTTTCTCCCCGTAAAATCTTGTGTTCTCTTTTATTGTTTTTCTCTTTTAATTTCTCAGTTATTTTCTGCTTATTCCTACGGTAATTAGAGAAGGTTTTCCCAACAATTTTAACTATGGTTCAAAAAAGAAAAACAAAACTTATCGATCACATAATGCTAGTCACATATTACAACAATCACCCTCTCGACAAATATACGAAGCAATGGAAAGTCACTCTTTGACTCTGTCTTCAAAATAGTCATGAAAAAAAAAAATTAGTGTACTCCAAATTTCAATAAATTGATGAGATAAATTTAAAAAATAAAATAAATAAATTGATGAGATAAATTAGAATTATTTGTAACTAGCACAATCTTCATAATGTAGAGAGTGGTGTTCATCAAATTCACAACTACGTACTTGCTTCGATCAAAAATAAAATTTTTAGATAACCCAAATAAACTTAATTAAGCAACTCACTTAAGGTCAAATATATCATCAGAAGAAAAAAAAAAAAAAAAAGAAAGTGTTGGTTTTAGTTGGCAAGCCATACCTTTACAAGGGATTAAACACACGTGGATATGATCCAACGACATACCCAAATTTGTATTTGAGACCTCAATTGTGTGCGTTGTGCAATTCTGAAGAAAAACTTCCGATCGTATCCTTTTAAATCGCAGTTTCACTGTTCCGGTTGTTTTCCCCTTCTCTGGCCTTCAGTTCGTAATAACTCCAGGTTGATCTGCAACTTTATTTTGGATTTTTTTTACGAGCCCATCAACAACCAACGCCACAATATCATCTTATCTAACATCTTGGGTGCGTTATTTTGGTGGATATGGAACGAAAACAATGCTTGTATATTCGTTTAAAGCTATAAATCTAAATCTGCGCACCTATTCTTATTCTACTATCCGTTGCTTTTTGGTGTTCCAAATCTAAACTTTTTCTAAATTACTCTATACAAGCCTCCATTGTCCAAATGGAGAGCTTCTTTTGTTTTTTGTAGATTTTGTGTGTTTCTCACATGCATCAATGATAGGTATCTTTTTCCATTAAAGCAAAAAGTACATTCGAAGAGCTATAACAAAGAGCTCAAAGAAAGCTTTGTGAAAAAATATATATACAAAGAATGAGGAGCACATGATTTTTATTTATTTTTTTATTTTTCGAGTGTTGTAGTAATGCGTCATTACAGTGACCTAAATCTGCGAAAAATGAAATATGAAACCAATTAGTTTTCTTTTTTCAAAAATAATCATAATAAAAGAGCTCTTTTTTACAAAAAAAAAAGTTAGTTGGAAAATAAGATCACCTAAAAAAATATTAGATAGTGTAGTACATTTATTTTTAAACTAATTGGTAATGAAAGAAGTAATCACACACTTTCTTTTTAGAAGCCAAGGTGTTACATATCAAATAAGGTTGTTAAAGGAGCTCGTTATGGGCGGGATGTTGTTTAAAAATTAGATTGAATCACGGAAGATACAGAACATTTTGAAATCTTGCTTTATACATAAATAAACATTTCAATTTTAGCAACTTTTTAAAAATACTTTATATATATGGCAAGTTTTGAAATACTTTTTTATATTTCCAATTGCACTCCTGACCCACGACACTGCTAGACTAGAACCTTGTCGCAATTAAAAGATCTCCAAGTGCAATTCCTCCATTTAGAGGAATCAAGAAACAAAAAAGAATGCTGGACATAATACAATTCACTCAGACAAAAAAAAAAGGTGATCTCTCCTCCACAATGGAAATCGTATCTTTAATTCCAAATCTCTCCTCCACAATAATCTAGCTTTCACATTTCCCAAATTGTGATCTGACCTCTTATCAATTCATTTTGAGGTGAAACCTCATATTATGTAATATTTCCATCTCATCGCCAAATCGTAGATGGAAAGTAATTGAGATCGAGAGGTTGGCGGAAGGAGTGGGGAGAGTTTGGGGTTATTAGTTAAAATAGAAGGGGATGGGATAGAAATGTAAATTGGTTAAAAGAGAGGGTGAAATTAAATAGATAAGAAAGAAAAGAAGATTGGAATATTTAGAATAGGGTTTTGGAGTAGGAACAAAAGAAGTGGCGTAGGGCCGCATTATGGAGCAGCTGGCATATGATATGTTTTAATGGGCAGTGGGACTGTGGAAGTTCCTCGTCTTGTTTTCAAGATGAACATAATTGTACTGTGCAACGAGGAGGAAAAGAGAGAGAAAGAAATTAAAAGTAAAATTGGGAAATAAAAGATGTGATTTTGAAAACATTCCTTTTTATGCATTTACTCTGGTTGACTGACCTGACCTTGAATTGATCATTTGTGTATTGTGTGTGAGACACGAGGGCAAGAGGAGGGGTTGCTTTTAACAAGTGCCCTAAAACGTCAAAGCCAATTACAGATCGAACAAGGAGAAGAAAATTAAGCGCGCACACACAGCAGCAGTTAGCCCTCTTTGTTGTTTTCTTTTTCTTTATTTTTCTTTTTCTTTTTCTTTTTCTTTTTCTTTTTCTTGCTCTTCACTTTCCTTGTTATAATCATATTGTGAAAGACGAATATAATGGAAGGTGGATCCGAAGAAAGATCATGTGCAGGGCAGCTTCCCATTAATTATCAAGTAGTTGAAGATCAGGAAGTCTCCTTCCAGCAATCCAACAACAACAACCAGCAATTAATGGGGTTCGTCCACTTCGAAGACCACAACCAGGCCGTTTTGAGCTTCTTGGCACCCAATACCACCTCCTCCACCGCCACTCCGGCCATGCCACCTTCCACCTTCCCTACGCCCCACCTCCTTACTACGCCTTCTAATTCTTGGACGTCTAACGACCAGGTGCGCTCCGCTCCGGGTGTCTAGTAATTATATTTGAATCACACAATAAAATTAATCCATGTATTTTTTATTTCATGAATGGATCATGGATTGATGGAGATCTTATGGTCTTAATTTTAAAGTTTGCGTTTGTGGGAAAATTCAGCAGGTGGGAACGCTGGATCCAAAACCCAGTAACGATGAAAACTGCACTGGTAGCGCCAGCGACGGCAGCAACTCATGGTATACACTGCTTGCTTCTTCCCTAGCTACCTACCTATATATGTGTGTGTGTGTATTTGTATTTGTAGAAATTAAAATTAATTAAATTGATGGATTAGGTTGGGTTTAGTTGAATATTGAGAAAGAAATTAGGAAGGAACGTAAGGTAGGTAAATAGACGCTAGAAATGATAAATTAATAAGTATATGTGTATATATTATGCGTGAGAAGAAAATGAAAGAGAGATATATATGGGTAGGTAGGGCTGTAATTAGTTAGAGAGATTAGATGGAGGTGTGTGAGGTGAATGAAGGTATTATTAAGGGAAAGTGGTGGATGAATTTAATTAGGGTTTTATTGAAAAAGAAGAGTACATATTGTGTGTACTGGTTTGGGGATATGCAGGTGGAGAAACTCAAACTATGGGGATAAGAGTAAAGTGAAGGGCGTGAGGAGAAAGCTGAGAGAGCCGCGTTTCTGTTTCCAAACCAGAAGCGATGTAGATGTTCTCGACGATGGCTATAAATGGAGAAAATATGGTCAAAAGGTCGTCAAGAATAGCCTTCATCCCAGGTGCACTACACACCTATGTTCATTTATATAAAATTGGCATGCAATTAATACTTGGGAATTATACATACATATATATATATATATAATTCAAAATCAATCTGTTACCGTCAACATACTTTTTTCTTTTTTTATCTTCTCTGTATATTGTGTGCTATTTTTACTTCACAATGTAGCTTTCCAGATTGTCTATTTTCTCAAATTTACAGATTTTATAAAATAATAAATATAGCTGAACGACCCTCTGTGACATTTGCGACTGTACATTTTCATTGAGTTGCTTCATGGACGCTCAGGCTAAAACTGTGGATAGCACATAACCATCAATCCTCAAGTAAAATGCTATTATTATGATGGTTCTCAAGTGTTTTTTCAGTCAATCAGTTAGTGCGGAAGTTTCTTTCTTACTGAGATACTTATTTGATAAATCTCTATATATTTAATTGTTTTGTTGGAGATTCTCACCTTGTGACATTTATCCCTCGTGCAAATGTGAAGAGTATTCATTATCTTTATAAGAGTATTCAGTAACAAAAAATGTGAAGAGTATTCATTATCTTTATATATATAGGGGATTTTGCATGTATAATAAAAAATGGTAAAGTGTTTTCATCTATAGTACAAAATCAAAACTAATTCATTTGTAATAGAAAATCGAAATTGAGTTCTATCATTGGTTGAGTTCTATTACTGATAGAATTTCATCAATAATAGACTCAATATGCTATAAATGAATTATTTTAGAAATTGTGCTGCAAATATAATATAACAGGTGAAATGTGTTGCTGATGGTAAATTCTCATATATGTGTGTGTGGGGGGAGGGGGGGAGAATGAGGACGAGAAAATGAGAGTGAGAGTGAGAGAGAGGACAGGGTCATAATTATGCATGGTTGAACTGAATATGAGAAGTTGAGGAGTGAAAGGTGGTTGGCAGATGGGGAATGATTATGTTATATTCTCTCTCATCAGTGAATTGAATTATATACATATACATATATATATATATATATATATGTGTGTGTGTGTGTGTGTGTGTGTGTATAGGAGAGGAATCATTATTATTATTATTCAATATTTGAGGTTTTGGTTATATAGGAGGTGTGGCGAGAAGATGATGTGTCATGAGTTTGAGATTAATTGCTTGGTAATTAATATTAGATTTGGATTATGATGATGATGATGATGATGATGTTATTGAATGGATGGATGGTTGCAGAAGCTACTACCGTTGCACGCATAGCAACTGCCGAGTGAAGAAACGGGTGGAGCGACTGTCGGAGGATTGCCGGATGGTGATAACAACGTACGAGGGTAGACACAACCACACCCCTTGCGACGACTCCAATTCTTCTGACCACGAACCTTTTACATCCTTCTGAACCCCCTCCCCCACTACATTATTTTTATATACGTACACTTTCCATGCTTTTCCCTTCCCAGCTTAGCTTGTATAATTATTTCTGGACTCCACTCCTAATTAATACTCTACTCTACTCTACTCTACTTATAAACTCTTCTACCACTATTTCCCTTTATTCAACCATCTTGCCTGGACCACAAGCCCAACCCCAATCCCAAAACCATTTATTGTGCCCATCAACAATGCCTCATGTTTTTAATTGAATTTAACCACACCATCCTCCTCTTCTACTAATTCACCCCCATCTTTAACTTTCCACGCCTATATCTTTCGCCTACCATGCCCTTTCCCAAAACAAATTAATATTTCACTTTTTAAATGCCCAATTACTCCAAAACCGAATCTCATTCCCTATATAAAATTTATTTTACCCTCTTACGCTTAAATTTAGCTTTTTTTTAGAACGCACATATATTGACCATTTTTAGTTAATATCTAATTCTATCACAAGATTTCATCCATTTTCTATCTAGTTTATCAGAAAAAGTTTATTTTAATTACCTTTTTAGAACGACTATAATATATATATATATATATATATATATGTACATACATATATAATGTAATATGTGAGGGCTTTTTTTTTAATGTTAAAATTCAAGATAAAAGTGAGAAACATGTATTTGTTGGATATGATGCAAGCTCTAAAGGTTATAAGTTTTAATAATCCTGCTAGAGAGAAGACGATGGTTAGTAGAGAAATTGTGTTTGATGAGGAAGCAACATGGAATTGAAATGATGAATCAAAAGAATACAAGTTTCTTTTGTATTCTGATGATAATGATAAATCTAGTAACGTTACTTCTCCATCAACACCAACTACACCCCAGTCACTTCACAACAAGACACATCATCATCATTTACAAGTTCAAATAAAGGGCCTCGTCACATGAGAAACTTGCAAGACATATATAATGAAACTGAAGAGTTAAGTCAAAGTTTGATGATCTTACTCTTTTTTGTCTTTCTGGTGATAGTAAACCCTTAAATTTTGAAGAAACTGCAAGATGAAAAATGGAAACACGCGATGGATGAAAAGATGAAGGTTATACAGGAGAATGATACTTGAAAACGTTCTACTATTCTTAGGAGATGTTGAAAACTAAACGTGTTTTTACAATTACATTATGCAAAATGCATGTTAGAATTTATTAAGTAAGTTTAATATTTTAATTTGAGAGAGTTTTTTAAGTGATAAAAGTAAGTAAGTTATTCATCCCATTAAGTTAGTTATAGGTTTAGATTCTTTCATAGAATCCTATAAATAGGATGTGTTGTATGAGGAGATATCAAGCATCAAACTTAAGTGAAGTGAGCTTGTGAGAAAAGTGTGAACCAAGTTTGTAGCTTCAAAAAAAGTTTTTCAATACAAGTGAAATATTCTTATGAAATATTACTTGTTTGATTTTTTTATTTTGTGAGTGTTTATCACATGCTTCCACACATATTCATCAAATGTTGGAGATCATGCCCAAGCTTCAAAACAATCTAACGGGTGTATTGATTAGAACAGAACCAAACCATTATTTTTTCTATTGTCCTCCAAAACATACCTAAGTAACTGAAATAACATAAGGAGATAGAGCAAATTTTGATTTATCCACAAGAATCCCATAAGAAACAAGAAGAGGGGCACATCCACACATGGGAATTTCACCCTGAGGACTATATGTGCATTTACTCCAACATTTTTGGGTTTGAGACAAAGGTAAGATGTGAATTCATCTTTTAGTTGCATGTCATTTTATTTACCACACAATTGAATTCTTACAAGGCATGACTTAAGAGTTAAGCCAAAAGGTTCTCTCGCTTCCTTCGGTGTTAAAAATCTACATTGGAAATGTGAGAACTCACCGTATCTATTTGATATAAAGCACGCATAGTTCTCCTCTTGGTTACTTTTTCTTTCTTTTTTTTCTTTTGGTGACACTTTACGCATTCTGGTTTCTAGCTAGTTTACCTTATAGAGGAAAGGCCAAGCAGCGTAGTTAAAGAGTTTGTTAGAGAATATGGTTATAAATAATAGAGAATTGGAGAACTAAAGTTGATAGGTTAAATCTATGGTTGTCGCCTACTTATGAATTAATTTCCTACAGATGTGTTTGCCACACTTATATATTCTATCCATGAATTTGCACGTATAACATTGTCTAAATCACGTTAGCTAGGCCATGAATATGATTTCTATTTTCTAATATAAAATCTGTCGGTATTATGAAAACAGCAAGCAACAATCAATTGAAAATACAAGAAAACGTAAAAGAGAAGAACATAGAATTTACGTGGTTCACTAACGGTGTGTTAAACGTTCTATTAAGGAGAGGTCGAAAATACAGAATGTCAAATTGTGAGGGCTAAAGTTTAATTCAAGTTTATATATAGTGCACTCTCATTGAACCCTATTACAAATAAGGCTCAAAAGCCCATACACAAAAAAAAAAAAAAAAAAAAAAAGGAAATATGATTACATATTTCGTTTAGGTTTCTGGAGCATTGCCCCCAAACTCTCACCATGGACCTCGCCCCGGTGACTCCGACTCACTGACCAAGCAGTGAGACCCCTAACTAAGTAATCGTAGGAAATTAGTTCAAGACATATCTCAACAGTTGGAAACTTTGCTTCTATGTGAGACCCCTAACTAAGTAATCGTAGGGAATTAGTTCAAGACATATCTCAACAGTTGGAAACTTTGCTTCTATTCATAATTTTGGTTCGTTTAGTTTTACAGCATATTGTATGATGGCATTTCTTGATCAAAATGTTGTATGGTAGTTAATGGTTGAGAAAGAAAAAAAAAATTGAAAATGTGAAAAAAATAAAAAGAACTAGAAAAAAAAAAGGCAAATAAAATTGATAAGTTCTAAATAAATTATATTTATTCAATCTAGTTTTCCTATATTTGGTTGATTATTGTGTTAATTATTGACATTATGTCTTATTTAGTCCATACGGTGAATTGCGAAAAGATTTGATGAAATTGGCATAAAAAATATTAATAATTTGAATTAATAATTTGAGACGAAAAGGAGAATGTCAATAAATGAAAAAAATATATAAAAAGAGTGGTAGTGGCGGACAAAATTGAAAAGGAAAAAAGAAATATTCAATTGGGCTCATTTGAGCCCAATACACCCCGGAGTATAATTTTAACCTATTTTATTTTGGGAGAACCAGCCAAATGTCTAAATTTTATAATTATATTTATAGAATGTCTTTAATCTTTTAGATTTTAAATAAATTGTCTACTTTTTAATTTTAAAAAAAAATTATTAATCTTTTTAATTTAAAATGGATAGTCACCCTTCAGCTTTATTCTATTTTTAAAAAAAAAATTTGAAATCGTAACGTTTTTGTAACAACCTACAAAAATATCTTGATATTTAAATGTGAAAATTTAATAACGGAACTTTGACTAAACTCAATGAATATTTGATTGTAAGATTTTTTTAAGTTTTCCACTGCTAACAAAGAAAAAAAAAATGAATGAAATAACCCATAATTAATGAAAACCGAGCTCACCTGCCATCGCAGCATTTCCCTCTGATTTTTTATTGATGTGTTGGGGGTGTGATTTAATTAACACGGCAACCAAGTTTCAACTGGGATGTAAAAAATTAAAAAATAATTAAAAAAATATATAAATAAAAAATATATATATAAAAAAAAAACTATGTGGGAAGATGAAGAGCTAGAACCCAAACAACCCATCAACCCTATTTTCCTCCCCGTATTGATTCTGCACCCAAGCTCGCCTCCTTCATCGTCTCGATTTCAGCTTCCGTCGTCGTCTCCCAATCTGCTTCCGTTGTTGTCTTCTTTCGACCCATTCCGTCGTCATCTCGCATTCCGTCCAGCTTCACTCCATGCTCCCGCCGTCGTCTCCATCCCGTACATGCATCTGGGATAACCCCTCATCCGACCTTTTCATCTCTGGTGCACACTACAGGCTCGACTATTGTTGAACTCCAAGCAAGTAAGATTTTATACCTATTGACAACTAACGATATCCCCTACTTTTAGGGTATTCTGTTCCTTGATATTTTTCAAATTGTAACTTTATTGTCGATTTATTTAACATAGATTGAACTCCATAAATGCGAGAGATAAACTTGTACCCCGTGCTAGGGTTAGCGATCGTTTGAAAGCTGTCGAAGTTCTACCTGGTTCGAAAAAACCTCATAAAGGGCCACCGATCGAAGTGGTATGTGTTTCTTGACTAATTATGACAATGTTTGTGGTCATTGTGTACCATGTGTAATGGGTGTTCATTATGGTTTTACCATGTATAACTGCTCTTGTTCTTAACTGTGTATCATACGGCTGATGTCGGGTCCTCGTGTACACCACCCATTTTCTTTTTTGAATCTAGAGTTTAACGACCCACTCATTTTCTTTTTTTTTTGTTTTGGGATATGGGTAGTTAGTTATCCCTTGATTCAAGGGTTAGGGGGTTAACAAATTTGGTGTTTTCTTTTGTTTTTTAAATGTGGAGTATCAGCATTATGGGGATATATTTCTTATCTCGCCTCCTGAAATTTGGGATTAGACATCGATTTAAAGTGAAAAACAAAAAAGACATTTTTTTTAATAAGTATAAGAAACGTAGACATTAACTACAATTTCCCTTTTATTTTTAGGAACAACTAGGAAATGACTAGAATTTAGAAACTAATTAAGAACGTGACTAACGATATTTAGACTTTAAATTTGTGTCCTTTTTATTTTCAAATTTTAATTAATTTTAATATGGGAAGTAGTTTACCATTGTACCCCTCCTATATTTCGTAGAGTTTTTTTTAATCTATTTTAAATAGATTATTTGTAACTACATTTTTTGAATCTAGAGAAATCTAAAACAAACTAACTAATTTTTAAAACGTTAGTCAAACATAATTAAATTAATAATTATAAAATTAAGTAGTCATACCATGAAATCAAGATTTTGAAATTTTAAAAATTTATACGTAATTTAGAAATTTTGTTCTTAACATTCACAAATATAGCTATGCATCTCCTTCCCATAATCCGGTTGGTGTGATTATTTTAAGTCTGCTTAAATTTTAATTAAAAAATGGTTAGAAATAGTACCTAGGTTTGGATTTTATGAGGGCCTTAAATACCCACTTTTGAAGAAGATGAAGAGTTCCTTTTGATTCTTTCTCCCATTGAATAACCCCTGCAAAAACCTTCCACCCATGCATTTGCGATTGATGATAGCTCCGCGTTGAAAAATCTGGTCGCAAGAGACATTCATGCATTTTGTTGGGCTCCGATTCTCGAGACTCCGAAAGAGACCAGCATCAGAACCACGTTTCTGAAGATATAAACGTTTTCGGTGTAAGCTTTCAGATCCTTTTGGGTGCTCTGACATTTTTTCCAGTGTAATCTTCCAAATTAACGTCTAAAATTGAATTCTTACTTTATTGGGATTTTGTTTTTTTTGTTTTCATATGTTAGACATGGTTGACACGTATTTTATACCTAATAGAATCCCTACTTTGTAAAGATTATGTTTCCTTTATTTTATTTTATTTTATTTTTTTTATTTTGCATATGTTAGACATTGGTTGCACGTATTCTTCTGTACATATCCTATGTTAGTTACTGTTGGCACCTATTCTGTACATATCAGAGTAATAGCGCATATGTTAGTAACTATTGTCACTTGTATATATTCTGTGAATAACGTTGTTTCCTTGATTTTTGTTTTTTATGTATAAGTTAGACATTGTTGGCACATATTTTGTACATCCACTGTACATCATGATTTAAGCACATGTGACGGATCAGTCACGTAACGCGGGAAGCATATAAACTTTGCCTAGTCATCCTTTGTGACTTCTTAGTTTCTGTAACTTTGTCTAGTGCATTTTGTTTGAGGGTTTACATCATTGATTTTGGTCTAGTGGATTGCCTACACATGTATATATAAGATTGAGACCTCATTTATGTTATGTGTTTATCCGTTCTTGTTGTATTATAGTTGTTAATCTTGTTTGGAATGTGTATATACGTATAAATTGGTTCATTAGAATACATTGTTCGCTTGCCCCCTAAATATGTACATGTGCCCCTTATAACCCCTAACACTGTTTCTGTTTTCCAAAATTATGCACTGCATATGTAGTCCCTACAACTTATCAGTATGTGCTATGTTTGTACATCCACTGTACATCGTGATTCAAGCACATGCAACAGATCAGTTACGTAACGCGCAAAGTATAGAAACTTTGTCTAGTCATCCTTTGTGACTACTTAGTTTCTGTAACTTTGTCTAGTGCATTTTGTTTGGGAGTTGACATCATTGGTTTTTGTCTAGTGGATTGCCTACATATGTATATGTAAGACTGAGACCTCATTCATGCTATGTGCTTATCCGTTCTTGTTGTGTTATAGATGTTAATCTTGTTTGGAATGTGTATATACATATGAATTGGATCATTAGAATACATTATTCGTTTTCCCTCCTTGAATATGTCTATGTGCCCCTATCACCCAGGACACTGTTTCTGTTTTCCGAAATTATGTACCGCATATGTAGTCCCTATAATTTATCAGTATGCGCAATGTTTGTACATCTACTGTACATCATGATCGGCAACTTTGATTGAACGTGGTCTTCAATTTTTTTTTGTTTTTTTTGGTGCAATCATGATTTTCTTTTTTTTTTTTTTAGCCACCTCTCCCAATTCTTAGGGATCTGTTTCGAATTAACTATTATTAGTATTTTAATTTTGAAATATTATAAAATGACAAGTGGTTAGTTCTGCTTGGATTTAGGAAAAATGAAATATTATAAAATAAAAAGTGGTTGGTTATACTTAGATTTATGGAGAAATTGATTTTTTTTTTTCATTAAACACCTAAAAGAAAAGAACTAAAGGGTAATTTAGGGAGAAAAACATTCATCTCTCCTCCTGGTTTTTTTTTTAGCCATCGATTTAAAGTCCAATACAAAATAGTTATGATATCTATTTTTTCCCTAAATCTAACTATTTCCTACCATTTCCCTTATTTTTATATATGTGTGTTTGCGACAGGTGGGAAGGAAAAGGCCCGCAGCTACAGAAGTAAAAAGAAGAGCCTGCACAATGTGATGCCCATGGCTGAGTTTATTTGTTTGTTTTAGTTTTTCTTTATTGATTTATTTTTGCTACTTTAATTATGCATATGTAATGGAAGGAAAATTCTATTTCCATGTCTAGTGCATTTTGTTTGGGAGTTATCATTATTATTTTACTTTAATGGTATTTTAACCTAGTTTTTACTTTCAATTCAAGAATAATTTTAATTTCAATAGTAGTTTTGTGAGGGTTTGGACCAAATAGAATTTTAATTTGTTATCAATTAATTCAAATTATAAATAATTTTGTGACAAGTTATTGTCTAAAAAAGACGTTCGCAAATAGAAAAATCAAATAAATATAGTTTCACTTATCCTTGGCGGGTTTATCTCTCGTGTATTGAATATTACTTAATGGAATCCAGGTGTACGTGTCCTACGAAATAAAGAACGGTACCCCAAATTTTGCAATCATTTGGAAGAAGAGAGATAGGATGAGAAAGTGGGTTCTTCGATGGAAACGGTTTGGGGATCGGAATAAGAAAAGGTCTAGTAATTTATGATTTTAAATCTCCTCGCCGATTGTGATCATAAATTATGGATTCGAATTTTTTCTTTTATCCAAAAAGGGAAAACTAATCACGCATCTTTCTAATCTAACCTCTCGTCTCACCAAGTAGTTAATAAATTCCAAAAAGGGGAAAAAGAAAGTGTAGATCATCTACGAATACCAAAATCTATTTATTACATTCTATTTCATGAGTCATGATCACGTCAACACCAACTAAAGAATAATATTTAGGTTTGGAACTCGTAATTTGGGCATGTTTTGTGCGTGAATGGATTAGATAGAATTAAATCAAAAGCAAAATCCCCGGCATTAACTTTATTTTAAAATAAACATATAACAAATTGATCAATTATATATTTTCAACAAATAAAGGATATTCTAAATACTAAACAAGGTAACATTGCCCAATCACCCATATATCCGCAGAGAAGATATGGAAGAAGGTAAAATCAATGATTTAAGTGGTTCAGTTAAGATTGGCCTACATTCATGAGGACTATTGATGTGTTTTATTCAAGATCTTTATGGGACAGCTTTTTTTTTTTTTATTTAACTAAATATCATTTGGGGTGGGACATTTGCTCTTATAACATCATGGTTACTCGGTCATATTTGTAAAGAGAAAATACAAAGATAAGACTTCTTGCTAGTCTATTTTTTGATTCACCTTACAGCATTCTAATAAAATGTATTTTAGAGTTTTTTGAGTCTAGGGTCCAAGTTCTTTCACTGATTAGTTGAGGATGTAACTGATTTTTATAATTAAATCTTTCAAATATCATATATCATCCTATACAATAGGGGAAGTTGCATGCTATTATGCCTTTCCTAGTAATAGAAACATTAATTTTCCTTTGTATGAATGTGGGACTTATGTGCAGGCTCCCTAACCTTGATAAGCTGGTTTAAAAGTTGTGTAACATTTTAGAATCTTTAGTCCGTACATATTCTACTTTTAGGCACACACTTTTATCTAAAACATGATATAATCTAAGATAGAAAGTAAGGAAATGTAGCATCATGGCAATTTCTCTCAGTATGAAATGAAAAAAGAAAAAGAAAAAAAAAACTGAAAGTAGATATATTTGCATTTGATGATTGATGACTGATGACTGGTGATGATATGGCAGAGAGTGGGAGCGAATAAACTTGGCCTTTGCATCGTACACTTTTTATTTATTTATTTAAAAGCACACTCCCCAATCACATCATTGCAAATTTACAATTGAAAACAATAACTTATTTAGATTTATATACTCTTTTCACAAGTAACCTTTTAAACTCATAATTAAGATAAAACTCTTCAAAAAAAACTAAATGTCATATTGATAGATAGATGATACCATTAAAAAATAAATAGTCATGTTGAGACTCATCATTCGCGCATTTCAAATTAGTGTTGATATAAAGTAAATATACTTTTATATTTGGGATTTTTTAAATAACAAATTCTTGTTATATTTGTTTTTAACTACTAGGATATTTTGAATAATAAATTATTGTTTTATTTGTTTTAACCCTTTGCTGTTTGAACTCAAGTTGAACATAGGTAAGCAAAACTCAACCAAGGTAACCAACTGGTTTAAATACATTTCTCTTTCCTGGAATGAAAATTACAATTTTATTTTTCCCCTTTTTGTATCGATTGTGTCCTAAAGGCGATTTGAGAATCTCTGTAATCTTCTTCTTCACCCACCTTCGCAGCTCACGATTTTGTGAGACTAGCATGAATAAAAATAGCTCTCTCTCTCTGTTTTTGACGTGGACTAAGCTTCAGGCTGAACCACTTAAACCCTCGTGTATTTTCTCTCTTTACTCCCTCTTTACATGCTTTTGTAATCAATCAAATTGATGGCTGCTTTTCTGTCGATTTCTGGGGTTTCTTGGTGCAAATTTAGGAACGTACTCATGGACAACAAAAGACATTTGATCCTTTCGAATGTCGTAATGTATTTTCTATTTTTAAAAAAATCTCAATTTTTTTTTATAAAAGATACTTGAATATATAAATATGAGGAAGGGAGCAAAAGAAACTCAAAGATATAACAAAAGAGCATTTCAGTTTAGAGCAATCATAGCAAAAAAATAATTCTTAAAATAAATGATTTAATATTCTATTCCGCTGCTGTGAAAACAACGTCTTCCCAAAGAGTACATGAGGATCTCTATTTATGATCAGACGAGAATATTCGAGCATTCCGTTCTTTCCAAATCCACAAAAAATAGCACCTCTAATATTAGTGATTAATTGCATATGCTGAGAGCCAACTTTGAAGCAAAAAAAGTCGGTGAGTAAATGATTCACCGACTTTTTCTGCTTCAAAGTCAATTACTAAACAGTATTTATGTGAAATTCAATCTTTAAACATCTCAGACTTATCCATATATAGCTAGCTAAAGAAACTACCTACAAATTGAGAATCAAACACGCAATCATAAGGTCGGGCATAAAAATGAAGTACGCGTACTAATTTAGTAGTTCATGCATACACTTACCATTCAAGTATTTGATACACAGAAATGGTAAACAACAAAGAAAATGGAACATTTCAAATTATAAGTAGCTAAAACAAATGGTCAACTAAATGAAATCTTAAACACAAAATACAACTATACAATTGTCAATAATTAGTAATACAAAAAAAACTTGGGAACCATAAAACTACAAAAAAATTATGACAACCCTAAATAAAGGGCAAAAAAAACAACAAGGGCAGATATTGGTCCACAACAAAAAATGACAAAACAACAATAAAAATAAGTAAAAATGAGGAAATGAAACTCACAAAGATGAAACAAAGTTGAAATAAAGCTTTGAAAAATGAAAATGGCGAACCAAAAACTCGCGAAATAGAAAAGTGAAATGTACGCAGTAACCAAAAAGTTCTATGTTTCGGGCGAAAAGGGCATAAGTTCAAAAAAAAAAAAGATCGACAATCTTAAAAGACCAAAATCTAATCTCTGTGATTTTTAAATTCATCTATGCCTGGCATCTATTTTTTGCATTTTTTTTATAATGATTTGTTTGGTTCAACATCTATGCATATAATTGTAGTAGTGTTTCAATCATAACTTATGGATGCTTGGTTGGGAGCAAAAACATCTAAATTCTATCACTTACAGTTCTATTAATATCTTCGTGCATTTTCGCATATGTAATCTCTTATGAGGAGGTATTTGTTGAACACGACTCTTTTGTGGGAAACACCAACACCTTTTATTAAGACCACTCAAGAAGAGATTACAAGACAAGTGTTTATGACTAACACTACTAGGACTCTTTGAAGACACTTTG